>JXPH01056832.1:0-10066 GCA_001014845.1 Mochlonyx cinctipes | reverse complement strand
TAGGCATTTTTTCTGAATTACAAAAAAAAACATAACGTATTATATGTATAAGTTACACATTACATACTACACGAAAACATGTCATACACATAACTTAAAAATATTGTATCATATTAACATGATGACCAGTATAACAAATTTCTGAATCTCGCCTTATGTCTTTTCAAAATGTCAACAGTATTTAAGGTATCAATTAGTTTCAGGCATGATCGATTAGAAACAAACGAGATATTCGACAGGCGAGATTCAGAAAATTTTATACCGTTAAATGCATATTTAAAAAAAACATATTAAACATGATTAACAGTGTCACTTTTTTGAATCTCGCCTTTCAAAAATATTTTCGATTTCTTTACCAATATATTTCAAATTTAGGCATCACGGTAAATACATTGAAACTAATTAAGTCACTTTGTTTTGAAATTATTGGATTAAATATATCCGAAATAATTTACAGGCGAGATTCAAAGAGTGATACTTGTTACCATATTATTAAATTATAGAAAAAGTATAAATTTATTTTGTAGATATGCTAGACGCTCAAAACACAGTGTTCTAGGACTCACACTAATCAATACAATTAACACATAGGTTAAAGTAACTTATTGGTTTTAGGTTATAAAAACAAATATTTTAAAGAAATATATCAAGTTTTGGGACAATTTACTTTGAAAATGTCCTTTGTAAAGTATTGTATAGTTGTATGTATAAATTGTTGATTTTGAATTGTATTTCCATTATAAGTTTATTTGGCAATTAGAGTTTATGAACTGAAGGATTGAAGGTTTGAAAAAAAATGATTTACTGACTGAATGGCTGACGACAAAAAATTTCTAGAGTGCCTGTAAATTCTAAAAATCTACAGCTAAACTTCAAGTACTCAGACCTCGGCGCGACTCCTACTCTTATTTAGAGTTCAACGAACTCCAAACGAGGGTTTCAGCGGTGACCTTTTTTGAAGAGTTCCCCAGATTTTGAGTGTGGAGGCCATCTCTTGGCATAAAATGTGACATGGTTGTACTCTATCGATTTTTTGGAATACCTACGCTGACTGTTGTTGTTGCTGTATTTGATTTACTGGTAGAGTAATTAGGTTTCTAGAGCGATCTATTGATAACTATAGTTAGTCATGGTAAAGCCTTATTAGATGATGTTTTAATGGCTATTGTAACAGGGAGAGACAAGGTTATTACACAGGTAAGTCAATGCTATTTTGGATAAATCCCTACTGATCGAACATGGTAGAAGCACAAAATAGTTGATAGAATCAGAATATTGAGGAAGTCAGTGCAGATTTATGTACAGTATTTTGGACCTACAGTTTATAGTGCATTCCATACTACCAGGGTTAATCCAACATGCTACCACTTCGTCACCAAATCAGTAATTCAACGAACAACCATCACGTTCTAATGTTGCTGCAAGGACATTGCCTGACCTTCTGCAATAGCAACTTTATATAAACGCCTTATATCCCATACTTAAGTTTTTGCAGATACTAAATTTTTGATAGCATGGCTCTGACAATAGATACCGGAAATTATCTTGTTTACCCTATTATTCACTAATTTTAGAGCACAAAAAAGCAATCTACTTTCGAGACAACAATAAAAAAATGCAAGTTAATTCAATCGTCACGGGCCGGATTTGAAACCGCACCCTTCTGGTTGATAGGCAGACACTCTACACTCTACTCAACTCAACTCCAAATTGGGCAGAAGGTTTTAAAAATATCGCCAACATAGGTTGTTGCGTAGCCCTAGGCTTAGGCCTTCTAAAAGATTTCCGTTCTTTAAAAGTATCACAAACCTAGGTTCTTTCGTTCCCTTGTGGTTGATAGGCAGACGGTCTAATGATAATGCCACCTACGCATTCAAAATATTGTGTATTTATTTATTATTAATTATATATGAAGAATTGAGCTCATCAAAGCCATCTAAAATATCGAAAATAATTTTAAAACCCTGGAAGGTATAAGATGAGGGGCTAATCATTCGAAAAGCCCATGTACTCTTTTTAAAATTGAACCCTAAAACCCCTTAAAAAAATCTCAAAAATCCAGAAAAGTCTTTGGTCTATGTCCAAAGTTTTTCTTGGCTGTACCGATCAAGCGACTCGCACGATCAAATTGAAAATTTGCAAATCTACCAAAAAATAATATAAACTAGCCCATATCTAACGAAACAAAAAAAAACAAACACAAAAGATGGGTGGGGTCACTCAGTTCACGGTAAAAAGTGTGTACTGATAAATCAATAGAATGTATTGATTTTCACGAAAAAGGGGAATTATTGGTTTTCAAATACCCCCAGTACCACTAATTTAAGAAACTCGCCATCCAAAAAGCTGGTCGTCTGCGTGGACGTAGCCAGTGGATGCAATATTTACTGTTTATTTGAAATACGATGGTGGTACCTTCCACCGAAAAATAAACAAATTTACATATCTCACTTCTCAACAAATATTTTTAAAAATCGTTGGGTTTATTGGTTTTAATGTACCTATTTAACATGATACCTAAAAATAAATACGTAGGGTTGATGTCCAAGTTATTTGAATGGTGAGATTTGGAAATAAGTGACACTGGTCACAATGAAAATCAATACATTTTATTGATTTATCAGTATAAATTCTTTAGCGTGTTGTATTTTCTGACTTGAAATATCATTTGACCGATTTCCATGAACAAGCCCTTACAATTAAGCTTGAAGTGCTCTCTTATTATATCTAAAATTCACATTTCCCTCCTTTCCCTCCTAATAATTGGTTTTAAAACTTACAAATAAGTGACCACAGAGATCTATGTGATTCTTGATTGCTTTCACCGTTATGGCTAAGTCTAAATATTGGAGCCAGTACGACCTTTAAAAGATTGAGGTGAAAGTTTGAGTAGGTCCTAAACTGGAACCACGATCCGGTAAAAAAAAGATTGCAACCGAGCAAGACATCAAATGAAAGGGAATTTTACACAGAGTAATGATCTGAAGCTAAATTTTATGATATTTATTTCATTATTTATGACATTGGTCATCCTTGGATCCGGCCAAGAGATCCGATATGGAACAGTTTCTTATTTCAAAGTATTGTAATGTAACAAGGTGTCTAATGAAAAGGAATTTTACAAAGAAACAAAACAGAACCAGGATCTGAAATTAACTATTACCATAAATTTTTTGTTATTTGGGCCATTGGCCATCTTTGGATTGGTCATAGCCCAAATACTTCATAAACCATGGCCATCCTTGGATTGGCCATAATGAAGTATGATGAACATTAATTTCAAATCCTTATTCTGTATCAGACCCTCTTTCATTTGACATCTGGCAATACTTTTCTTGCCAGATCATGGTTGATATGAATCTATATGGGAGGCCCAGTGTAAGAGCTACGCTAAAAACTAGCCTCAATCTTTGCAGGATTGCATTGTTTCTATTGTTTAGACTTAGCCAAGAACGCTATTAACGATCAAAAAGCACATAAAGCTCCGTGTTCACTCTTTTGTATGTTTTGAATTAAAATATTAGGAGGGGAAGGGGGTCAGAATTCAATGACTATATGCGGGTGGTCTGAAAAGATACAAGACATTAACTCTTCAAATTTATTTTTATCTTTCTACATAGTCTCCTAAAGTCTACACACTTCTCCCAGCAATGCTCCCATCTTTTTAACCTGTCCAAAAAGTACTCGGCGTCTATCTCTGCAAAATAATTGTTTACGAAAGGATGACCTCCTCTATTAACTGAAATCTTTGTCCTGTGACCATCACTTTTAGCTTAGGCTAAATCTGGTTAGAACCTTGTGGACTTTTTCCATGGCAACCACTAAGGTGTGAGATGGCGAATAGTCTTGATGAAACGATTTTTTCTGCAAATGCGACCGTTTTTCCGCAATTTCTGCCTTCAGCTGGTCAAGTAATGATGGTTTTTCGTTTTTGAAGATAATCGATTAAATTAACTCTAATAGCCATCACTTTCTCAGCTGAAAAAACACTTTTTGATTTTTTGGAGGCGATTCTCCTTTTGTTTTGACTGTATTTTTGTTTCTGAGGTTTTATGGTCTATCCATTTATTATCTACAGTTATTAATCGGCAACAAAACTATGATTTATTGTGCCCAAACTGTGACAACAGAGCGTTGCAAATGTTCATTCGAAGACGTTTGTCGTTTAATGTGCGAAAACATGGCACCCAACGCGGACAGCTCTCTCTATATATATATGTATCTCTTCATGCAATATGTGACAAATATGTTCTTTGGACATACTCATAGCCTCTGCTATCTCTCTCACTTAAATTCGACGGTCTTCTAGCACCATTTGGTAAACTTGAGCGATGTTATCGTCAGTGGTTCCCGAACGTTCATCGTCTCTCAAGTTGGCACAGTCACGTTTAAATTCAGCTGCTAAAAATTTCATGGTCGTAAATTTTGTTGCAGAGTGTATACAGGCGTCTAACTCGTCTTTTCTATATAGTAATTGTATAGTATAGTAAATAGTATAGTATTTTTTGGGGCAAATGAAAAAAATCGAGTATGGATTTTTTTCATTTTCCCCAAAAAATACTCACATGGACGCACTCAAACGATTGTCAAACAAAAATGTGCAATGTTGTTGACTACCTTTCAAAACACATGCCCTAGCTATTGTTGACTTGTGCTGTCGTCATCTTCATGTTCAGGTCAGAAACTATTAAGAATCGGTCAAGAAGTGACTGTGGGGCTATTACAAACGTGTGACCCTCGAAAGGCAAATATTTTGTAAACAACTGTGGCGAATATGGTACCTTAATCAAATATGATTTAATAAGGTTCAATTCAGTATAGAGTACGGTAAAGTTAAGTAAGGTATAGTAAGGAAAAATAAGGTAAAATAAAGTTCAGTGAACTAAGGTTGAATAAGATACGCTAAACTACGGTTTAAGAAGCGGTTTTAATATATTTGCCACTCGATGACCCCCCTCAGTCTTATATGGGAATGGGCTTGTGATCCACGATATCGAAAAATATCTTTATTGATATTTTAACGGTATATATTTTTAAAATATCTGAGATATTTATCGACATCAAGTATCACTAGTATAAATTATACCAAATGCAAAGTTGTATCTCCATGAAAAAATAACAAAATAGCATCAGGATTGCGTTATAATTATCAAAAATGAGTCCTTTCTGCGCAAACTATTATTAACGCACAATTTTACTACCCACAAAATCCTTCTAAAAAGATCATAATCTCTAATTGTTGAATTATTCAAATTAGTTGGAATCACAACCTTGTGTTTTGGTTCCAACAAATTATTTTGTTGAATAAATTAATTTCTAGATAGTGTTGAATAAATTAAAATAAAAAATATGCTAATGACAAAAAAATGTTATTTGCCCCCAAAACATGAAAGCAATATTATAGAATTAATCATAGAAATTATATAACACGTGCGCTAAATGAATAAACCAAAAACTTAAAAAAGGAAAACAATACCCGAATACCTTCTACAAATAAATACACAGTGAAATCCAGTCAAATCTTGTTTGGGAAAACACTCACAAAAATAAAAAAATAAATAAAATAGAAATCTATATTGTTCTATAATATAAAAAAAGCTTTTTCGAACACTCTGTTATAACTTAATTCCGAATCGAAAATTATATATTGTGCCTAGCATATATTCATCAATCTTAATTGTTATAAAAATATGTATTTTTTGACGTAAACATAAACCACCCTCCACCACCCATCATGTATACTATGCGACCCCATCAAGAAAACTCGATTAAATATGCGCCTCCATCAATTAAATATATTGGTATATTCATACACAATCATATATTTAATATGAAATAATTAAATAATCTCATTAAACATATAAATAAAATAAAATAATTATAATTGCAATTTATTTACGTACTTTAAGGGTTAAAGTATGAATAGTCGATTATATAACTACATAACTATGTATATCAATATGTATAAATTGTTGTTCAATGTTTTTTATTCAATTATGGGTTGGAGAGAGTAAGATGTTGCAAACATTCTAATAGGGTGTAATTTGATTTGTTACCCTATCTTCATTTTCTTCTATTCCAGAGAAAAGATGTATATGTTAGGGACCAAACAATTTTCTTGTATACCTACCCTTTTAAATTGAAAACCAAATTTATCTTCTTTCCATTTAGGTATCACTCTAATCTAAATTTACTATTTAACATATCCATACTCAAAAGGTTTTAAACCCAAATTGTATCAAAATTGATAAAATGTTAGTTGGGTTCAAAATAAACCCGCTTTTTACCTTAGTCAAAGCTGTATATTCGAAAAGAAACAGTCTGGAGCTGTTGGAGGTTTGAAGATTAATCTGTAGATCTCCGAGTAAACAGACTAACATTGAAATCAATAAAATAACAAATTTCAAGGATGAGGGGGAAAATTAATGTCTTATTCACGTTGGATCAAAACTGCTGATCTTTAGCGTGGATGAAACTAGTGGATGCAAGATTTTTGTGATATTTAAAAGAAGTTAAAATGATGAAAAAGATTTACGGCAGGTGAACATGACATGCCTGTGGTTCTGGGACGATCGGCCGAAGATCGTTCAGCTGAACACTAATTGGCGTAACAAAATTTCACTTAGGCCACCAGATTTCCGATACATGAATAAGTAGACTATGAGACCCTTAAACATGTGTAAGTCATTTGAAAAGGGGTGCATACTATAAGCAGGGTCGTGAAAAAGTATATCGATTCTTGTAGCACAATTTCAATTTTACCCACTTTGGCTTGATTTGGAACTCTCCAATTCAGTGGGCTGAATAATATTTATCAATTCAGCTGAATTTGAGAGCTACATATCAAACCAAAGTGAGTGAACTAGAAATTGTGATACACGAATCGATGCACTTTTTAACAACCTTGACTCTGACACCCTAAACCAAGTTTAACTCTTTTGAAACTATGAGGCCATAATATATTTAGGTCTTTTGTTGAAAAACATGCATACCAAGAGAACCTGAAACATGATTGAAATTTTTTTAACTAAGAGACTCTGAAACATACTTAAGTCTTTTAAAAAGAGCTGTTCTCATCGGATCAAAATAATTGATCTTCTGCGTAAATGATAATTCAATAATGTTGAAAACCAAATGAACTTTTTATCAAATCTAAGATGTATAGCAGACTGCTGACTACTGCTGATTTAAGGCAGGTAAACATGACAAGCAAGTGCATCTGGGACGATCAGCTGAAAAACTTTCAGCCTAACGCCAATTGACGTAACAAAAATTTAACTAAAACCCGATCCGCCGACTCACCATCTGATGAATTAGCAGACTTATAGACCCTAAAACATGTTTAAGTCTTTTGAAAAGAGGTGCACACTATGATACCCTTAAACATGTTTAAGCCTTTTAAAAAGGGTGCATGCTATGAGCCCCTAAAACATTTTTACGCCTTTTTTTAAAAAGGTTGCATACTATAAGAACCTGAAACATTATTAATAAGTTTTTTAAACTGTGAGACCCTAAAACATATTTAAGTCTTTTGCTATAAGACTGTAAAACATGTTGAAATCATTTGAAAAAGGGTGCATACTGTGAGTCACTAAAACATGTTAAGGTCTTTTAATAAAAAGGGTGCATACTATGTTTTTTGAAAAGAGGTGGATACTATGGCACCCTAAAACGTTTATGTCTCTTGATAAAAATGGTGCATACTATGACACCCTAAAATATGATTAAGTTTTCTGAACTATAAGACATGCCTAATTCTTTTGAAAATGGATGAATATTATAAGGTCTTGAAACCATGAAAAGACGGGTTGCATAGTATGAGGTCTTTAAAACATTTTTCAGTCTTTTGAAGAAGGATGCATACTGTGAAGCCCTAAAATATGTTTAGGTCTTTTGTTAGAAAAGGGTACATAATGCATACTAATAATAATAATAATATAATAATAACAAGGCCTATAGTACCCTATTGGGACCAGGCGAGTCCTCATAACTCAGAGAACTTTCTAGGTATTAGTGGACCTACAGCTTATAGTGGATTCCGAACCACCACAACGTTAATGGTTATGCTAATGAGTTACCATTTCATTGAGCCCATCAAGTTGTATTCAATTTTTGCTGCGAGGAAACTGACTAACCTCTTCGACACGAACGCCATTCGAACGCCCTTTATCCCGTACTTAAGTTTTTGCAGCAAGTTTATTTTTGATAGCATAGCTCTGACGATACATGTCGGAAATTACCTTGTATACCCTATTATTCATTAATAATAACGCACACAAAGTAATCTACCTTCTCGACAACGCTGAAAAAACGCAAGTTAATTCAATCGTCACGGGTCGGATTTGAACCCGTACCCTCTGGTTGATAGGCAGACGCGCTACCGATCAAGCCGCAAGGGCAGTCAAAATACATAATGCATACTATAGGGCCCAAAAACGATTGACAAGTCTTTGGAACTATGAAGCCCTAGAACATGTTTATGCTTTTGAAAAGGGCTACATACTATGAGAATGTAAAACATGTAGCAATCTTTTGAAAAAGGGTGTGTATTGTGAGACCCTAAACTATGATTAAATTTTTTGAACTATGAGACCCTATTCAACATGTTTAAGGCCTTTGGAAAAGGGTTCATACTATGAGACCCTTAAAACATGATCGAGTCTTTAGAAAAAGGATGCATACCATGGGGCCTGTAAAACATGCTTAAGTCTTTTGAAAAATGGTGCATACTATGAGGCCCTAAAATATGTTCAGGTCTTTTGTTAAAAAGGGTGCATTCTATAAGAACCTAAAAGAAGGTTAAGTTTTTTGAACTATGGGACCCTGCAATATGTTTAAGTCTTTTGAAAAGGGGTGCATACTATGAGGCCCTTAAAACATGTTGAACTCTTTTGAAAAGGGGTGCATACTATGAGATCCTTAAAACATGTTCGAGTCTTTTGAAAAGGGATGCATATACTATGAGACTCTAAAACATGTTTGACTCCTTTTAAAAAAAAGTGCACCTCACCAAAACGTGATTTGACGATGCCAACTTTTCTTCTACTTATAATCCTATGTATCTATAGATAGTAATTTTAATCTGATTTGGCTGAAATTTTATATGCATGTTTTTCTCGACAAAAATAAAGTTCGTTAATGGGCCTATTTGATCGACGGGGTCTGGGGCTCCCATGCAAACTCACCAGATCTTTTCAAAAATCTAGAGCTCTAATGATCGGAATGAGTTCAAATTTGGAATATAGCATTCTGGTAAGTGGTCAATAACATTTGATTTTTGACCCTACGCATCGGAATCGGGATCTGGGAACTCAAATAAATCAGAGTTTTCAGGTTCTATTGATTTAATATTCTTCTGATAAGTACACAAGAACAGCTCCTGACAAAATTTGATTATAGGACCTCGGGATCTGGGAACTCATATGCATCAGAAATTTCCAGCAATCTTACAAAAACATTTCAATTTGAAATGTTTTCCATTTAACCAATGGGAATTCGTTTAAATATGAAATGTTTATTAAACTTCTTTTTTCAGTGTACTTGAATGCCTTTAAAATCTCATATTTTGGGTTAAAAACTTTTTGCGTACGACTCTTTATTAAAATACTGGTCTGAATTAGAGAAACTTACGGTAAAAAAGCTCTTCCGCCCGTTATTGTACTATTCGTTATACTGTTATCTATTTCATTACAGCAAAAAAAAATGAAAAATAAAAAAAAATCATCATCTAAATACATTGTAAATGTACTTTCATTATAAAAAAAAGTAATTAAAAAGTGTAATAACTGTTGAATGTTTTAACTTTACAGAACATAAAAAATCACTTGTTAGTACGCAAAGTTAAATAAAATTAGGGATAGAAAAAATCTTCTTTCGAGGGCCCGATCTTAGATGCTAAGGAAATGCTTTTTATCGAGCGGGCTTTCACTCTATTAATTGTATATACAATATTCTAATATTATAATGGTGCCGGCATGTGTAATATAAATTTAATTAGTCAATAGAACCATAACTTAATATATAAAAGTATTATGTATTCATCAGAAAAATAAAACATATTTAAATA
>JXPH01056183.1:410-10571 GCA_001014845.1 Mochlonyx cinctipes | reverse complement strand
TAATTAACCCAGCAAAAAACCCGACTTCTTTAGGTTGAAAATTTTGACAGTCAAGATTTTTATTGTATTATTTTTTCAAATCGCCATCTTTGTCCTGAGGTTTTTGAAGCTTTTTACGTCATTGTTAGTTACTCTATAGGCGTACGTAACCCGAGCACAATCAAATTCAAATTTTATACAGGGCGACAGGCGACATATCCTCACGGCATTGTTTATGTCTTGTAACAAAGAAAATTGAAAAAATAGGTATAAATTTTCGAAGAATATTGTTTTTCATTGCAATTTTTTCCGATAAACCTATTTTGATCGTTAGCATATTACGTGGTGTATTCTTTAAATTTTTGTGTTTAATTAAACAATTTTACATTTTCTTTGATAGAAGCAATAATTATAACGGATTTCGGTTCAGAAAATTTGCAGATAATTGAAGATATTTGAAAATTAAAATATTTCAAAATAAAAAATATGGCGTTTTTGTTTAAATCTTTCATACCTAATTCAAATTTTCTATATCCAATATAAAGGGCTTATTTTAATGCTTGTAACAAGACGTCTTCTGAATAAATAAGAAATCGGTGTGAACATTTTCGTTAATTGAATATAAAAAGATCAAATTTTTGAAAATTGCATTTCTCATGCAAAAGTTGTACCCATTTTCAAATATGTACTTTTTGAAGGGTTCTAGGTTTTTCCGTTTTATGATGGCGCTGGTGCATGAAGTTAATTTGCCTATAATTTTGTAATATTTTTTTTTACTTTATCTTTTAGTTTAAAACATGTTTTGGTCATCCAGGAGCCATTTGCGATCGAAATTGGGAGGATGTCTGTATGTCGACGGTGATTGTAAGTTCTTCTTCTGCAAAAAGTATTAAAAATCGAAAACATTGAATTTTTTCAGTTAAAATTTACAAAAGAACTCGATATTTAAAAAAAAATGAATATCATGGATATCTGCCGAGTATCCAAATATTCCATGATATTTGTTAAATATCCGGATATCTGGCAAATATCCGGATATTTTGGAAATGTTCATGACCTTGATTTGGACCCATGTATAAAGCGGTTTGTCAAACAGGGAAGTTTATTACTGATTTAGGAAAATTTTTAAATTTTCGGTTCCTTGGGAAAAGGTGCTCCAAATGGTTTAGTGAAAAAACCGAAAAAAAATCTGTAAGATTACAGGAGTAAAAATTAATAAGCTTTCTTAAGACTAAATTAGGTAGGCAATTACCTAATATGTATTAGACATATACCAGTGACAATTTTGAGCTCCGCAATTTGGCGCTAGTGAAAACGCATAAGTGTTGTGTATTTGAAATTCTCAGAATCCAAAGAATACTAAAATATATTAGATTACCATTCTTATTATCAAAATCTGTAATTGTCTTTCGTGGGATTTCTACACTTTTAAAACTGAATTGTAAACATTATTTTGAAAAGAATTGATTTAAAAAATTATTAAATTAAATACACTATAATTAAATGGTTTTAAATAAATCTGCAAAAAAACGTGTGTTTTAAAATAGCTTCTTGTTGTTTTGCCTGTGAAGACCCTAAAATCTTAAAACTATACATTAATAGTATTATTGAATTTAGTGGAGATTTTACTTTAAAATCTATATTGTTCTACACTTAATTATTAAGGATATAATAAGTATTTTTACATATTATTAAAAATATATAGGTAGTTTATTATAGAATTACAATAATCGGTTGTAAAGATTTTTTTTAATATCACAATATGGTTTAAAAATTTATAAACGTTAAAATCACAGCCATATTTGTTTTGAATTTTCACTATTTTTAAACAAATAAATAAACTTAAAAAAAAAAACTGAAAATCTCATTTTATAATAATATAAGAAAGCGCTAGATTAAAGAAATAAATTGTTTATGCATATAATAAATATCAAACAGTGATACCTTTTCTTGTCTCCAACTCTTTTTATTTTTCCAATTAGCAGTGCTCGTCGACGGTCCTAATCTCAAGTGAATCGCCTTTTTGGTGGTCGTTGGGACAGGCGATGATGGCGATGATGCAGCGCTTGAAACCACTGAACTGGCCACAGCCACCGCTGCTGATGGCAGGGCTACACTATTTTCTACATTTACAGCGGATTTTAGTACAAGAGTGCTGCTACTAGGCGTACTACTAGTGCTTGATCCTGAAATTGTCTATTTAAAGCGAATCATTTTTAATGAATTTTTTAACTAATTACCTTTAATATTCTTCAAACTGATCGTCGTTGAACGTTTTAGTTGTAAAATTGATTTTTTCTCTGTAGTCTCTTCCTTTTCTCTGGGAAAATCAATTTTTTTCACCTTTACCTCTTCTGCAAATGTTTATTTCATTAGAGCTTGTATTTTACTGTTGTAAATATTTATTGAAACATCTAAAATACTCTGAGAAAATGAATAAATGTCGAGATAAATGTTCATGTTTCAGATTTCCCCTCGCATTGCCCAAGAGAATGGAGTGCTGATAAATGTAGTCCAAACAATTTCCTAACAACACCGGAAAGAAAACATATGTCTATCTTGAAGTATTTTTACGCTTTTTTAAATTTTCCAAATTACATGTAACATTTTGCCAAGGGGCTAGATACTGACTAGGAATTGCATGCAATTTGGAAAATTTAAATAAGTGTAAAAATGCTCTAAGATAGACATGCGGTTTCTTTCCAGTGTTGTAAGGAAATTGTTTGACTATATTTTCAGCAAATAAAAAACATATGATATGANGTCCAAACAATTTCCTAACAACACCGGAAAGAAAACATATGTCTATCTTGAAGTATTTTTACGCTTTTTTAAATTTTCCAAATTACATGTAACATTTTGCCAAGGGGCTAGATACTGACTAGGAATTGCATGCAATTTGGAAAATTTAAATAAGTGTAAAAATGCTCTAAGATAGACATGCGGTTTCTTTCCAGTGTTGTAAGGAAATTGTTTGACTATATTTTCAGCAAATAAAAAACATATGATATGAAGGCATTTTATAGCATCAATTCAACATAAGCATAAAAAAGGAATAATTTATCTTGAAAATTGAACTTTCATCAGTCATATCTCAGGAACTAAAAATCTCAACATCTTAAGCAGAGTACCAATTTGAAGGTTAACATCTCTAATAGCTTAAACATTGGCATAGCACTAGTACTTGATGAGATATTTACAATGAAGTAAGAAAATTAAAAAAGCCCCGTAGCTTACTGTAGGGCCGTGTGGGACAAAAGCCCGTTCGTTCGAAAGTCATTTAGTAGAAAGTCGTTCGGTCGAAACCCATCTGATAAAATTTATTAGGAAAAAAAGGGAAACTTCTTGGGAAATTCTATAAATTTGTTAGAAATGGTTAGTAAAACGGGTATACGCACACCCATTCGGTCGAAAGCCAATCGGTCGAAGCCCGGTCGTTCGGTCGAATGCGAATGCCATGGTTGGTCAGATTTTAATAGTCCCCCAAGAAATTTCCCTTTTTCTAACCATTTCTAACCATTTGAATAATTTCCCAAGAAGGTTTCCCTTTTTTCTAATAAATTCTATCAGAACGGTTTTCGACCAAACGGCCTTCGACCGCACGATTTTCGACCGAATAGCTTTCGACCGAACAGGGGTATATCGAAAAAAGGGGAATTATCNATCGGTCGAAGCCCGGTCGTTCGGTCGAATGCGAATGCCATGGTTGGTCAGATTTTAATAGTCCCCCAAGAAATTTCCCTTTTTCTAACCATTTCTAACCATTTGAATAATTTCCCAAGAAGGTTTCCCTTTTTTCTAATAAATTCTATCAGAACGGTTTTCGACCAAACGGCCTTCGACCGCACGATTTTCGACCGAATAGCTTTCGACCGAACAGGGGTATATCGAAAAAAGGGGAATTATCGGGAATTATTTAAATCTGACCGACCATGGCATTCGACCGATCGACCGTTTGATAGAATTTATTAGAAAAACTAAAACTTCTTCGAAATTATTAAAATTTGTTAGAAATGGTTAGAAAAAGGGGAAATTTCTTGGAGAATTATTTAAATCCAACCGACCATGGCATTCGACCGAGCGACCGTTTGATAGAATTTTATAGAAGAAAGAGAAACTTCTTGGGAAATTATTCAAATTTGTTAGAAATAGTTAGAAGAAAGGGAAATTTCTAGGGGAATTATTTAAATCCGGCTGATTATGGATGGCATTCGACCGATCGATGACATTCAACCGAACGACCGGCCTTCGGAAGGCCGAATGACTTTCGGCCGAACGACTGCCACCAAATTGTGGCTAGAAATTGCAAAATATGTGGTTTTTTCGGATTTTTTGGGATAAAATTCACCGATTTCTGCGTCTATCCCCTAGCAGGTTGAGATACCGGTTGTCATAAATTCTGAGAATCATGTCACGACTCTTAATGAACCCATAGCAATCTTAAGAATGAGTAGTCACAAATTATTAACCAAAAGTTGAAAAAAATCGAAAATAACTTTTTTTTACTTGCACCAAAAATTTAAAAAAAATTAAAACTTCATGTCACAAATTCTGGAATAGGTGTTATAGTATACTAACTAGCCTCTCCTCAGCAAGTAGGTGATGTTGCCTTTTCGTGTGGCAGATCTGTTACCACTAAGAACAATAAGGCGCACCGAGCATAGACGGTTTGGCATAATAAGCCCTGCAACTGAAATTGTTAGCAGCCGTAGGTACTTCCTTCAAATAGGCTTAATATCAAACTTTGGAACTTCCTCCACTAGTTACCAAGAGAGTACATGAATCCCAGACAACAACAAGGAAAAAAACCCGCACCGAATATTCAATGACGACCCTTGGCAAACGTAATAGCTTTCGATTTTGCACATGGAATTTACAAACGCTATATCACATATACTTGGGCCTATTTTAGATTAATAATTACCTTTTTTCGGCTCACTTTCAACAATCTTAAATGTCGGCTTAAACATATTTCTGGTACTCTCGTCCCTTCTCCCCGTTTCTGATTTAATTTCTATTTTTGTATTACTGCTACCACTATTCTTATTCCTACTGCTACTACTATAACTATTATAATCTCTCCGCCTCCTGTCCAAATTGTAATCATCGGTCCGTCGATTATTGCGGTCCCTGTTTCGATTCCGATCCCTATCACGATCCCGATCACGTGCAGAAGACGACAATTCCAGTTCTTTCACACTCGAACTAGTCGCCACACCAAGCTTCGTGAACGAAACTGTCGTCGCCGGTTTATCCGATTTATTGCTCGACTTGAACCGTCCCTCATTCTCCGATTCGCTTTCTTCGGAGGCGAACAAATCAATCTCGTCATTGATATTCAACTCCTCATCCGTGTCGTTATCGGACGATGCCAAAAGCTCATCCTCGAGCTCTTCTTCTGTCTTAACACGAGGAACTGGCGGAGTATTTGAAGGTTCTTCCTCCAGTTTCTTTACATCCGCCTTCTTTTTCTTATCACAATAGTCGTCATTAAACGATGATTCCAGCTTTAAATCAAAATCATCGTTTAGGATTTGCAGAAAACTTTCTTCCTTTTTAACCTCCTCCTCCACTTCTTGAACTACTGAAACGTTGTTTTTAGTCTTTTCCTCGTCTTTATTTTCAACAATTTTTTTCAATGGAGGAGTTTGTGACTTGGATTTTGAGCGTGACTTTGTCTTTGCACGTTTCCGAGCCGGACTTGAAGGTCTTGAATTTGTCCTTGAGTTTGGATATCTGGGATTATTTCTATTATTATTATTCCCATTATTGTATCTGTTGCTCTTGTTGTAATGCTTCGAGGTTGGAGATCGAGATCTCTTTTTATTAAACGGACTGTTGGACTTCTGTTTGACTATGTTGTAGTTGTTGGGCGGGCGACTAGGAGAGATAGATCTGCGGTTTTTGTTGTCCCGATTAACGTTTGATGGATATTGTCGCCCTTTTCCTGGTGAATTCTTACGGGAATTACTCGGAGAATAAGCTTTTTTGCTATAGATATTTTTCCCAGGTGGCGTTAACGATCTAGATCTTCGATTATAAAACCTATGGCCAGGTGATCTAGACCTGCTCTTACGATTTGCCACTCGTTTTGGTGGCGGACTTCGTGAATTATATCTTCGCGGTGGTGGAGATCGCGAGATACTTCGTTGTTTTAAAGGCGATGGTGACCGGGACCTGCTTCTCCTTAAATATCGAGACTTGGGAGGTGGTGATGGGGACCAGCGGGCAGGGGACGCTCGATATGATGGAGATCTATGATAATTTGATGGCGATTTCTTACGCTGTTCTAGAATTTGATTATTTTGCAGCACAAATGCAGCACTTCTGGGCGATAATTGTACATTTGGAATGGGACCAGATCGACTGGGTATGTAGAGGAAAGGTTCATTTTCATCCCAGTGTCTATTTCTGTTGATCGCGACAGGCACATAAGGTTCATTAATTTCTAGCTGTTGAAGTTGTCTTGTAGGATTGTATGACGTAATTTCAATATCAATTGGGTTTGGAACAAACTGGTGTTCGAGAGGAACTGGATTTTCCACCACTTCAATTTTTGAAGCGTCCTTTCGCGCAAGTGATTTGAGCGCTGCTAGACGTAAAAACTCTAAATCTTCATCGTCTTCTTCGATTTGCTGGGAAAACATTTAGAAAATGACAAAAAACCACACAAAATATTTTTAAAAATACTCACATTTTGGTACACAGACATGTTTTAGCAATAAATTTAACGCAATATTTTAATTTTTGCTTGCCAACAGGAAAAAAACAGAGAAAGGAAAAAATTTACGACGCCATTTTACCTTACTACGGAACTTTCACACGGTTTAAATTTTTAAATTTTCAGTATTTTAAGAACGTTTTTGTTACAATTAAACTGTTGATAATGTACAATTTAAGCTTAACAATTATTTATTTATATTTTAAAGATTATATAAACGCTTATTTATAGAGAAAATCTAGAAAAATATATAAACGGATCACACGCAGTCAATTTTTTTTTTGCTCTACTGAGTGACAGCTGCGTGCCCTGACGAACTGGAAGTACTTAATTATATACTTAATTTTAGCATTAGTTCATCGGGCACTAAACGGGAACGATAAGCATGCAGTTTATTTACAATAAGTGCGACGAAATCATTGAAAAAAATCTGTTTATTCGCTAATTTACAGTTCAAAAATGTTCAGAAATATAAATAAAGTGATTTTAGTATCTAGGGGGAAGGTAATTTGATGAATTTATGTCGATTTAGCCATGTTCACACGAGTTTTCATATAAAAAACGGTGCTGTTACAAATAGGGTAAAATACCCAATAGTTGGCAGCCGTCAAAAAATAATGAAAATCAGGGAAAAATTGGAAAACTAGTTCATAAAATATTATACTTGTTTTCAAAGAGTTGGGAGTTTTTCATAAATTTTTAATTTAATTTTAACTTCCAATCAGACTAAATCACTATATCTTATTGAGAAACAAGTGTGAAATGTATGACGCCGTCTGTAGTTTTTAAACATATCTACCATATTCTAATGTAAAACTGGCACTTTTTGCTCAATAAGACAGCCATAGTGTCTTACTACTCAAGCCATCGTAGGGGCGGCGTCGGGTCTACTTCCAATCAGGCGGACCCGCCGATGTTACCGCGACTTCAGTGAAAAATCATCGAGCACAAGGAAACTGACTAAAAATGCTACCCTGGGAAACATTAAAACTGATCTTTCTACAATTTTTCAGTTTTGTACAAAAGCTAAAACCAAGCCCAGGCCAATAGTCGAGCTCAGCACGCAACTATCGGAAAATTTAGAAAAAGAGCTTTTGAAACCGAGACAACATCCGGGAATTGTAAAATCGTCTTGCGTTTCTCTTCCTGAACATATTACAAAAGCTATCACAAAATGTACTAAAGGTAAGCCTCATATTTCATATTCAAAATTAAAAAGGAAAATTCGTAAATGGCCCGTATTTTTAGATTTCCCAGTTAAAGCTTTATGTAAAGAAGGTGACCTTTTAAATAATTACATCAAATCTCGAAAACCTCCCCCCGAACAAGACCAGATTAAAATAAAAAGTAGAGAAATAAGAGACAAAGTTCTTGGAGAAGTTAATCAAAAACAAAATGTCGAGTCACTCAGCTCTGAGCAAAAAGATTACTTGAATAAAAAATCAACAGATAAAATCCAAAAAATATTAAAACAACAGATGTATTCATGGAGAGCAATAGAGTACGATAAATATAAAGCCCTTCAATACGTTATGGGTAGAAGTGCCCAGGAATATGCAGTTCTACATAAAATATTCAACGAAATTGTTAAACGGGACGAGAAATTCAAACCAAGGAGTTTTATAGATTTTGGATCTGGTGTTGGGACAGGAATTTGGGCAGCCTCTAATTTTTGGAAAGAAAATATTTACGAGTATTTTCTTGTAGACTCTTCACGAGACATGAACGATTTATCTGATTTGATTTTGAGGGATGGAGAAGAGAATAAAGATATGAGCCTACGAAATGTGTTCTATCGACAATTTCTACCAGCCAGCAACACGAAATATGATATTGTGATGAGCGCATTCACGTTGTTTGAGATGCCGTCGCTGAAAAATAGAATGGAAGTTGTTGATAATCTACTAAATAAATGCGATGGATATCTAATATTTGTCGAGCATGGATCAAATGCTGGATTCCAGTTGATTTCTGAAGTTAGGGATTATATTCTAGGAAAAGAGGATGCTGAGTTAACTATATTTTCACCGGTAGGTATTTTTGAATTCATACTTTTGATCTATGTTTTATTAACATTTTTTTTAGTGTCCACATCATCTAGAATGTCCTAGGATGAAGCTAAACGATGGAACGCCATGTAATTTTGAGGTGAAATACAACAAATTGCCATTTCCTAAACAAGGAGATATAGGAAATACGTTGTATTCGTATATTGTATTTAGAAAGGGTAAGCATTCTGGAAGAGATGATTCCGATTGGCCAAGAATAATTAGACCAAATTTAGTAAGGTCTAAACACTCTGTCTGCAGAATGTGTACAGTGGAGGGAAAGCTGCAAGAAATTATATTTACACCTACGAAACACGGGAAGTAAGTCAATCGTTTTTACAAAAACCAGAATTTAAGGGAAAACATTTTAATTTTTTTTCTCTATTTTAGATTTACTTACAGATGCGTCAGATCAAGCAAATGGGGTGATAGATTGCCTATTAAAATTGATAACAGCTCTTGTAGTGTTGATGAGGACGAAAAAGAAAATGTGTAAATAAAAATTAAATTTCAACAAAAGTATTTTGCGTTTTTTTATTCAATATCTCTGACATATTAATTAAGCCTTTGATTATCCCTAAAAACTATTCAATGGTGAAAATAATAAACCTAATTCGGGTTTTTTCATGCTTGCAAGCAAGTCATGACTACAAATTTTTGTCGAACAATATATGAACAGATAATGATGTTATTGTATATTTTTTATCAACTTAGATTTTTCTAGGTTTAATTTTGCAAAATTCTCATTTAAAAAAAATTCTATGAACTACATGTTTCGAAAGTGGCTGAAAAAGCTCAACTATAGGAAAAATTGATTTATTTTGGCCATCGATTTTTCATCTTGAATTTTATAGAAATTATACTTTTATCTGAATCCTCTTTCTTTATTTTCTCATGAAAAAACTTTGAATTTGTGAATTCAAACAAACAATTTTAGGGAATTTTATATAAAATCGAGCAAAATTTTAATCGACATTATATACACCCTTTGAAAAATTTCGACAGAATGGACGTGATCAAAGCTACTAGCGCTGCCTATATTTTTATAATTTATTCTATTTTTGAAAAGATGGCATTACGGGTAAACGGTTTCCAGTTCATACACCTGGTGGTCAATATACTGAAACATATCTGTCAAAAGCCCCCGTTTCATCATAACGCCCCCTCGTTTTTGTTTTCATTGAACGTCAATCACACGCCCTGTAATTGCGAAGAGGCAACAATAGATATTACAATGATTAAAGACATTATATTTCAATATTCAATTCATGGGGTCAGGTGGCTCGATGGGTTAAGGCGTGGATTATTCTACGCTGACGTCACCCTGGGTTCAAATCCTGGCGGAGCCGTATCAACTTTTAATGAAAAAGTTTTTTAATAATTGCGTGATAGGTCTGCTATATCCTAATCTTA
>JXPH01056035.1:0-11200 GCA_001014845.1 Mochlonyx cinctipes | reverse complement strand
TTTTCATATATTTTGAAGAACAAAAATATTATCAGAGGGATTATTCGTGTAATTACAGAACTGCAACCGGGACACTTTTCGGGGTGAAATGCCCTATTGAACAAGGTCATCTGGTTATTCTTTTTCTGTGGCCATGCTGTTGACAACATTTAACAACAATTATTCGATGTCAATACATCATGTCGACTATCGACAGGTCTAATGCTTTTCGAATACAACAAATCTTCGATATCTGTGCATCATGTCGACTATCGACACGTCTACTACTTTTCGAATACAACAATTCTTCGACATCTGTACATCATGTCGACCATCGACACGTCTACTACTTTTCGAATGGATGACGAAACATTGCATCGTATTCTATGTGTCGAGTCAAACAACATTTTCATTTTCATTGGGTGGGATCGTCTTTTCCCTCGTCTTATTCAAAGTTTCAACATTTCTTCTCGGGATCGTTTGATATTGACTAAAAATGACTAAAATGCCTGCCTGTCAAACAAAATATTAATCGGGAGAAAAGCATTCCTCGGATTCGTGAATTGATAAACAAGAGAAACATTTTTGTGAATTTATTGTTAAAAATTGTTTTTAAGTTTATTGTAACTATTATAATTCGATAGAATAGTAGTCAAATATTGATTTGCTACTATTTTTAGTGGGTGGAATACATTAGATAGCTCGAAATTTGCCTTTAAAATATGTGTAGACTTTGCGTCGCCAAATAAATGTTGCTAAGAAAATGTTCATTTATCTTTAAACAATTTTTTTTGTGAATCAGTGAATCAGTGAATCAGGTATATTTCTGCAAGTTTTTCAATCGAACTGAATTCAATTCAGTCGGATTAGGAATGTATGTATTAAAAACTAAATTGATAAATAAAATTATAAGTTTTATTGTAATAAGGCGAAGAATTCAAAATTTTCAAAGTCAAAATAAGTTTCACCATCCGCTGTAATTCTGTGATTCCCATCTGGGTTCTCATAAGCAACTCAGCAATGTCCAGACAAATATCCGCTCAAGTGGATAACTTCCCGTATCTTTGCACTTATGATAAGTCATTCCCATTCACTTGGTGCCCTATTAGATTTTTTTAATTTCTTTTACAATACAAGGTTGTAATGCGTACCATAGGGTAATGTAGAGTACTATGAAAATACATAGGGTATGATGGTAGGGCATCTTATCATTGTTGTTTTGATAATATACACGGCTGCTTAGTTTGGATTTCAAAATTTGCGTTCACTTTCGGCGTGAACAAGCAACACTTTTTATGGGGCAAAAGTATCTTTCATCAATCTTGAGTCATGGGCCTACAAATATTGTCAAAAATGTGCAAAAATTTAAACCTTTGATGACATAACTTTCGCTCCTTACAATTTTCGTTTGCTCCTATTATCTAACTTTTTACGACATCTTAAGTGATTGATGTGTAGACAGTTACTGTAATATTGAAACTTTGAACCTTGTATCCAGAAAATTATCATATTATTGTTCCTCAAGAAAAGGGCATCTCCCTTACGGGGCTTCCCTCTCAAATGCCTAAAATAGTTACCCATCTAATAACGCAACACTGAAAATACTTTGGTGTCCTGCAAAAGTAAGGTTGACCGATGCATATGGTGATGCATTGAAACAATCTGTTCAATTTGTTAGTAGTTATTCTGGATAAGCCTATGTGTCTTGGTCTTGATAGGTAGAGCGTCTGCCAATCAACCACAGGGTACGGATTCAATTCAAATCCTGCCCGTGATGATGAAATTAACTTTGCGTTTTATCGTTGTCGATAAGGTAAATTACTTTTTGAGATCTAATATTTTAATTTCCGTCATGTATCGGCAGAGCCATGCTATCAAAACTACTTGCTGCAAAAACTTTAGGATAGAAGGCTTCGTGTTGAAGTTTCCTTGCAGCAAAAATTGAGAACAAATTGATGAACTCACTGAACTGGAAACTTATTACATTAGCTTAAAATTGTTGCGGTTCGGTCGGAATCCACTATAAACTATTGGTCCACCAATACCTAGAAAGTTCTCTACAAAATGAGGACTCGCCTGGTGCCTCTAGGGTACTATACTGCCCATATTCGCATAGATGGCCCATTTGCATTTTCATCATTTTTGAGTTAGCTTCATCAACAGCGTTTATTTTTCCTATACTTTCAGAAATCATAAAAAATTGGGGGGTTTGTTCGGGAAATGCAACAAAAAAATCAGAGCATGGGTGGCCCTCTTAAAAAGTATTAAGTAGCAGTATTAAAGTAGTATTAAAGTAGCATATTATTATTAATTTTGTGTTGTATTGCGGTTTTTATGTCTGTGCACTGTAACAGAGTACCTACAGTATAAGAACAAATAAAACATACTACCTATGTTTATCAATATTTCATGTATTTAAAGAAAGTAAGCATTTTCCTTACATTAAACATGCTCAATAACAGGCTAGCTTTTCCAAAACAACTTTTGCTCCTCTGCATTATCCAGACCAACTGGATGTTCCTGGTTCTTCAGCTAGTTTTCAAATCGAAATCTTTCAGTGGTGACCAGCTTTAGTTGCTTCGGCTCAAGATGATCGTTTGTATATTTCATTCGTACAAACCATCCGGCAGTCACAAGAAACGCGTTTCGAAGGATGGGAAATACGACGGTTCTTTGTTACAATAGCCGGACCATATTCTTTTTTGGTTCATTTGTGTTTTCTTCTTCGCTCCTCGCCAAAATAGCTTCCTCGTAGCGTACATCGGGGGGATTATCACTGTCATAGATATTCCCAGATTTATTTCAGTCATCAACTTGACAAAAAATTGCAGAATCTTTCAAATTCTTTGCATGGGAATGTTTCATAATCATAACAAATTCCGCCAAGCGGGATACTTCAGGGTACTTCTCCCATTCGGTGATCGAATCGAAGAAAAGAAGAAGAAAATCATCTTCTGAACTATCATCACTAAAACTACAGGTTGATTGATTCAAGTGCTAACATAGTTGAACCAATTAACAGTAGTAGCAACGTGAAAACTTTTTCATCACTCGTAAATTTAAAGCAACTACCTATAAGGGATAGGATACAATAGTGGCACCTTGTGATGCAATAGTGGACCCCCAGGAAAAATAGTCAATTATGAATATTTTTTCCAAACTTTTGGTTCTATTCCTTAGAACTCTTAGCTAACGAAAAAAAAAAATTCGGGAAGTTCTCATAATTGTTGATTTTGTGGGGGACCAATATTAAAATCAGGAGGTGCCACTATTGTATCCTATATTCTAATGCGCAATATGTCAACTTTAAAAAAAAGCAACGAAAGTGACAGCTGGCAGCGAGCGGAGGCCAACTAGTCGAATTACGACGCACATTCTTTGTATTACTTGTGTAATAATAATAAGGCCTATAGTACCCTATTGGGACCAGGCGAGTCCCTCAGCCGAACCAACACAACTTTAATGCTTATGCTATTGAGTTACCAGTTCATTGAGCCCATCAAGTGTGTTCAATTTTTATTGCAAGGAAACTTAATAACCTCGCATACAGGCATATACACCACAATCATAGGTTATATAACTGTAGATGATAGTTGGTGTATGCATATTTCACAGACTGACTGTACATTGTTCTATTTATAGAAATATCGATAATGCAGATATATTACAAACTAAAAATCAACATTCTAATTCAACTGAACACAGTAGCAGATACCGAGAATCGAACCCAGAACCTAGTGGGTGATTAGCTAGTATGCTCAACCACCTGGTCTCGGCTGGGCCACCTATGTGAATGCTTTGCGCTCGTTGACAAAAATATTCGCATAGGTGGCCCAGGTAGTTCATCACAGGTTTTAGACCAAAGAAACAGAATTTTTAATTATGTAATTAGAAAACATTGTACAATAGCGCCGGGACTTATTACTGTTAGGAACTAGTGATGCAAGTGTATCGATATTTTCCGGTACGTTTCGTTGATATTTAACAAAAAGTAAATCATCTGATATTCGAATATCGATCTATCGGTCGATCCTAACTTGATTTTAGAAATTTTATTTTAAATGATTTGAAAAAATTAAATATCGTTGAAAAACGATACGTATCGATATATCGCCCAAACTTGCATCACTATTAGGAACTGAAAAAAATACAAAAATATTCAATCATCTTTTTCTCAACAAGGTGAATATTCAAATGAGCCATTTATGCGAACATGGGCAGTATAGGCCATATTATTATTCTGATTAATAATCTTTATTAGAATCACGTTAGAGTATTTCACAAATATAAAATCCTATAGTTGGACGTGGTTTTTATAAAGAAGAAATGCAACTTTTTCTTTTGTTGCAGATTAACTAGAGTACTTTGTCAAAATGGACACTGATGATGTAGAGTCTTCAAGCAGCAGCACAATGTCAAGTCTGAACAGCTTGTTCTCGTTCACTAGCCCAGCGGTAAAAAAATTGCTTGGTTGGAAACAAGGTGATGAAGAGGAAAAGTGGGCTGAAAAAGCTGTTGATAGTTTGGTAAAAAAATTAAAAAAACGAAAAGGTGCTATAGAAGAGCTTGAGCGTGCTTTATCATGTCCTGGGCAACCATCAAAGTGTGTAACGATTCCTAGGTCATTAGATGGAAGATTACAGGTTTGTAAAACAGGAACAGCAATTAAACTATAAAACTAATCAATAATATATTATTTAAAAGGTATCGCATCGTAAAGGATTACCGCACGTTATCTATTGTCGTGTATGGCGTTGGCCAGACTTGCAGAGTCACCATGAATTGAAACCAATCGAAACATGTCAATTTCCATTCAGTGCTAAACAAAAAGAAGTTTGTATTAATCCGTATCACTATAAACGTGTAGAAAGTCCTGTATTGCCGCCAGTCTTGGTACCGCGTCATTCTGAATATGCTCCAGGGCATTCTCTTCTACCTTTTCATCAAATGAATGAGCCAAACATGCCGCATAATGTTAGTTATTCAACAGCTGGCTTCAACAACTCCCAGTTGGGAGGCGGTGGCCCAAATTCTCCATTATCATCACATATGGGACCTACGAGTCCAATGTCATCTATTTCAAGTCCCGGTCCGATAAATTCAAATCCTCAGAGCCCATACGGTGCACTACCTGAAACTCCACCCCCAGCATATAGCCCACCGGAGGAAGGTAATACAGTTGGCAATAATCAAGATGGAAATCAAATGGACACTACCCAAATGCACAGTGAAGTGGCACCTGTGAGCTACCAGGAACCCCCATACTGGGCAAGTATAGCATACTACGAACTTAATTGTCGAGTTGGCGAAGTATTTCACTGTAATGCAACGTCAATTATCGTTGATGGTTTTACAAATCCATCAAACAATTCTGATAGGTTCTGTTTGGGACAGTTGAGTAACGTTAATCGGAATAGCACTATTGAAAACACCCGCCGTCATATCGGAAAAGGAGTGCATCTGTACTACGTGGGCGGCGAAGTTTACGCTGAATGCTTGTCCGATTCGGCCATTTTTGTTCAATCACGCAACTGCAATCATCATCATGGTTTCCACCCAAGCACGGTGTGTAAAATACCCCCAGGATGCTCACTTAAAATATTCAACAATCAAGAATTTGCTCAATTACTTTCACAATCAGTGAATCATGGTTTCGAAGCTGTCTACGAACTGACAAAAATGTGCACAATCAGAATGAGTTTTGTGAAAGGCTGGGGTGCCGAATATCATCGCCAAGATGTAACGTCTACTCCCTGTTGGATTGAAATACATTTACATGGTCCGTTGCAATGGTTGGATAAAGTCCTTATACAGATGGGATCGCCACATAATGCTATTAGTTCAGTGTCCTAAATTTATTAAAAATGTGTGTGTGCGGGTGTGTGTGTGTTTTTTTTGTAAATGTTTATATCTGACAATGGATATTGAGTAAATACAATTAAGTATAAACAATTCTTAATAAAAAATAAAAAATAAATAAAAAAATATTATCCGCTATGTACACACATATTAGGCGTTAAAATAATTACTTTAAGAGAATTTTATTTCATAATTTTTGTTTAAGTTTTGCTTCTATTATAAAAAAAAACAATTTTATTATACATATTATAGTGTCATCATTATCCCGCCTGCCAACGAGGGTTCACGGCGTTGTTTTTTGCTTAAAACTAAATTAAATTGAAAATATATAATATATTAAAATGTAATATTATCTCGAATATAATGGTTTCCTATAAAAACATACAATAGACGAATTTTTTGCTTAAACATCATTGCAAAGTTTAAGGTTTTCATCTTAAGATTGACCAATTTTTAGTAACAAATTATTTGCTCAGAAAAAGTAGGTGAAATTCAAAGATTTCTGGGCCTATCCCCTGCTACGAAGGAGTTGAAATGGAACCCGGATCAATAGCAAAAGAAGCTATGAAGTACTGCATTTGGAAAGGAACACAATCGAGGCAGTCCACGCTAAACTTGCTATCGTTCTGCCAAGTCGGAGTTGGGTGTATGCAATGATGAATGTGGTGACATTAGCATCTTCTAGGGATCGAACGAGATATGTAGTAAAATACCGGCTGTATTCCACAAGGAGCCACAGGCCATAAGTAAATGAGTAAGTAAGAAATTCTCAGCGTAAGTCTTTTATGGTATAAAAATCCATAATTTCTTGTTCAGGCTGCAGGTCTAACAATTTTCAATTATGTTAATTAACAAATTGTGTTAATCAATTGACAAATTGTGGAACCAGTACCCAAAACCCTAAAATCAACCTTGTAAGCTTGATTTTAGGGTTTTGGATAGTCTTCTACAATTTGGCGTTGAAATTAGACGTTAATCTTTTCTCCAACATGGTTATGTGGTGTTAGGACAAAAAGCCATCGTTGGACAAAATTTTTTCAGCCCGACCCAAAAATTTGCGATTTGTGTCACTTATTTCTGAATCTTGCCATTCAAATATGTCGCTATTTTTAATCCAGTGTTTACAGAGCCAATTTAAATTCATCAAGGTGTAAAAAACGATGCTCAAATTGAAAATAAATGGGTAAGATATTTGAATGACGAGAAAGAGAAAGAAATAAGTGACATATAAAGCATCAAAATGGCGATGTCTTCCAAATAGACCAAATCATGATCAACAGATCTTGGCGTTTGTCTCTCATCGAATAATTACAAGGAAGATACGGGTGGGTTGGAGCAAGGTTGAATCAAAATAAAGAAGTGTTACATTGAAACATGTGACTTGATCATCCAAACCCAGGTCATCGAAAGTGAACATCCAACGAAACTAAAATGATCATTGAAGGGCAATTAAACTTGCGATACTCCCACATTTGACGCAACAAAGAAAACCGTAGCTCCAACGTCAGCACCGCACGTCATTTCGTAGCCACTAACATAATTTACGAAATCAATGCAACGAATTGTTATAAACAATTATACACAACCTATAAAGAGCTGCGAATCCGATAAAAAATAGTACTAACGGTCGTGAAGGGTAAGGACGCAAACATCCTGCATACAAAAGATGAGCAAATGCATAGGGGGTGGGAACACTTTAATTATGTTTTTAATGGCGAAGCAGACGTAGTAGCCTGTTAAAAACCAGCAAAATACAGCATCAACGCCCTTCAGCTTCGGTACTTGGTTTAATGTCGAGCCACCCAGTAAAGCGATGGTCAAAGTAGCACTATTTCCTATGAAAAATGGAAAAGCTTCTGGCGTTGATGGTAACCCTCCAAAAGTTCTCAAAACCCACATAGACCTAAGTTTGAGAGTAAACAAATGGATCGGATTTGTACTTGCTGAAATTACCAGCATAAGGTATTTATGGTATGATAATTCAAAATCTTGGTTGGGCCGCAAAATTATTATCCTGAGAATTTCAGCCGCTGCAAACCCGATTGCGGAAGGTGGGCTTCAAAGCAAAAAGGTTTGTGGCCACCTCTGGGGGTTTCAAGTGGGGTATGGCGTGCAGCAGCGAGGTGCATTATACCAGATTTGTTGTTAAAAATGGTGTTCTTTGAGTAGGAAAATTTCAAGACTCTTATATTAAAAAAAATCTAAGTGTCCAAATTTTAACCCCTTTTCAGGGTCCTGGTACCCAAAATGACACTATTGTCTAACTTGAAGACATCAGATTATCAATAGATGCACATTGGTGACATTGGCATTACAGGGCCTCTTGGGTATTGAATTTAGGCAGGAATGAAAAAACTCCAACTTAGATTTATAGCAAAAGAACAATTTATTAAAACGACTTCTTTTTTCGAATTATTGCTAACAGAATGAAAATTATATTTTACCATAGACTAAAGAATATCAAGACTTCCAAGATAAAGGAAAAATCACCAAATTTGTAATGACTGCTGTTTTGCGGTCTTACCTCGCTGCGAGCGTAACGCTCGCATCTAAATGCATGACATCGGCAATGCTGCTTTTAAAAACGCGCCCTCTCGTTTTNTGACATCGGCAATGCTGCTTTTAAAAACGAGAGGGCGACTGCTATGCAAATGTTGAAATAAAACATTGCGGGGTTGAAATGTTGAATAACTTTGTGGTCTTTGATCACCAGGTAGGGTAAAAAATTATCTCGAATTTTGAAATGTCAGTTGGAAGTCTTGATATTGTTAGTCTATGATTTTACTTTACAGAGAAGAAAAATGAAAATCATTATTTTGCTATGTTTGTCATAGCAGCGTCGATATTAATTGACATTCAATATTGGGGACAAATGTTACAACTTAGGACCGCAAAAATAATTTTCGCCGAATTCTGGATCCTTGAGACATAACAACCGTTTAACATAACCAAAAAAGGTAAGATTAAGTGAAAATTTAATAACGCCATCTATTGAAGCGACGAACCATTTAAAGTTCCCGCTTCATTTTTGACACCACGACACGATGAAAATGTAAATCAGCAAATTATGATTCAAGAGTATTTTATACGATCTAAACATATAAATTATTACCAAAATCAGGTAAAATTACGATGATTGAGCGATAATAAGTAAAGCTGAAATAAGTACACAAATACTGCGAAATTCGGAATCAGTTGTATTGAAAAACTGAATCATCAAAATGAATCGTGGAACTTGCATTCAAATAAATTTAATCATTGCAAAGCAGACCTAAACTTATTAACTCATCGTTAAATAACGATTTTTGGTGGAACATTTAAGATATCGTTACCGTAACAATAGCGCCACCTATAGGGAAAAAGCAAAGTATTTGTTGGAATAATTCTTTATCTGTACTACAAGTAGCAACCCTTTTAAAGAAATGCCTTGAATGCCTAGGCTACAGGGTCCCGCAGAAATCAAGATTAATAAGATAAATTAAGATTAAGATAAATCGAGATTAATTAAGATAAATTCGATAAGGCCGTAGGCCAATTGTCTAAAGACCGTTTGGCCGAAGGGGTCGTTTGGCCGAAGGGGCCATTTGGCCGAAAGTTTTTCATTATATAAAGCTTATTTCTAAGCGAAGCCCTATTTGAAGGTCTACCTAAAAGAAATTTCCCTTTTTTCTAACCATTTCTAATAATAAATTTGAATAATTTCCCAAGAAGTTTCCCTTCCTTTTAAATTCTATCAAACTTATAAATTTTAATTGAATAAAATTCTTTTTTAGATTGACCAAACCACAGTTTTCTAAAAACAGATATGAATGTGAGGTTAAGAATAAGGTTTCGTCATTGTAAATAAAACAATAAGCAGACAAAAATTATACCCAATCCAGATCAATATACCCAATGTATATCAAATCCAAAGGTAAGATTAGTTTGCAATGTTCTCTTTCACTCCTTTGGGAAAGAGAAAGATAGAAAAACTATCTTACCTTTTGATTGATATTTTAGTGATTTCAAATTAGAATTTAGAAAAAAATCTAATAAAAATTTTATGTCTGCCTTTTTTTAAGAGCTCCAATGACGCGACCAGTAGAAAGTATGAGCTGTCAATTGATACCGTTCTACTCAATTATATTCTAAGAGTAGAAAGTATGAGAACTGTCAATTGATAGCGTTCTACTCAATTATATTCTAAGGACCAAACGGTCTTCGGCCAAAGGACCCCTTTGGCCAAACAACCCCTTCGGCCAAACGGTTTTCAGCTAAATGGCCTTCGGCCTAAAGTACCTGAATCTCCCTACAGCTACTAGTCTAAGGTATGAACCAAGATTTGTAATGTTAAATTTTCTAACTACACTCAGAAAAACAAATTCGACAAATTACGTTACAACGACATATTGTTACCTTGAAATCTGGGTGTGGTTACAAAATTCTCTGCTATAATAGGGGATGTTGTGACCACACCGAGATTTCAACATAATTTCATGTCACCTCGTCACGTAACTTTCGACATTTTATATCAAATAGGATTATACTACTCTATTTAGTGGTCGCACTGAACCGTTGAAGTTTAAATAAACAAAGCGCGTAAAATAAAATCGTGACATCTACCTGTGTTATTTAGAAGCGCATGTGTTCATACTGTTGTTCTTGTTGTTGTTTCACGTCATTTTCCCAATCTTAAAAGTAGAGGCGCTGGTATCGCGCTCATTTTGGTAATGGATTGGTTGCACTGGACCGTTGAAGTTTAAATAAACACATCTACCCGTGTTATTGGGAAGCGCATGTGTCCATACGGTTGTTGTTGTTTCACGTCTACTTCCCAATCTTAAAAATAGAGGCGCTGGTATCGCGGTCATTTTGGTAATGGATGAGGAGTTTTTGTATGAACTTTTAAATATAGTAGTATAATCATATTTGACCATATACTGCATGTTTGTATTCTATTGTCGCAAAAAGTTACGTTTCTACAACGGATTATTTTTCTGAGTGTACCATAAATTATTTTTTCATTTTTGCTGCTCATAACTTGATTAAATTCTGTTGCTCAACAACACTTTCCTATTAATTAATGTATGGTGCGAAAATAAATAAAAAGGATTGTTTTAAAAGTATTTCTTAAGGATGACTGTTCAAAGTCGGGTACCTTCTGTTAGTAATAGTAGTATATATATAATCCGAGGGGGAAATATATGGGCAAAAGTGGTGGTCAGTACCGTTAAAAACGAACANGAAATATATGGGCAAAAGTGGTGGTCAGTACCGTTAAAAACGAACAGTATTTGGGTACTGTCGGGTACTGTTCAGTATTGTTTTACACTGTCAATACTGTCCGATACGGTTCGGTTTTATCCGATACTGTTCGGTACTG
>JXPH01055723.1:1980-12482 GCA_001014845.1 Mochlonyx cinctipes | reverse complement strand
TTCAAAAAAAAAAAGTTAAAGTAAAAATAACTATCAATAAAATTTACATTATACAGAAGCTATAATCAATTTTGCATCGATCCTTTTACAATATTGCATTCTCATTCTCATAATGGTAAAATATTATACCTCACCTCAAGAAGATTCTCATTCAATCAAAATTCATAAATCAAATTCAAACTCAATTTCATACTCAATTTGATGCGATTGCGATTTCAGCGTTTTTATATTATACGAGTTCCTCTTTGCAAAGATGAAAAAAAAATTAATTAATTTCTGCGTATTTTACGGATTCTCATTATGCCAAGCTGTAATAAAACCACATAATACCGAGTCGCTGAAATGAGTCANTGCGATTGCGATTTCAGCGTTTTTATATTATACGAGTTCCTCTTTGCAAAGATGAAAAAAAAATTAATTAATTTCTGCGTATTTTACGGATTCTCATTATGCCAAGCTGTAATAAAACCACATAATACCGAGTCGCTGAAATGAGTCACACTTAAAGCTAATTTACATGAGTAATTGTGCATTTTATAATTGTTTTCAATTTTCTTTTCAATAAACGAATCGGTTGAAAAAATTTGGTTTGGAGTTTCTACTTATTTACTACTTATATACTTTTATTGTGATTAAATATTTCGGTATGCGTTTTCTGAAACTAATTAAACTTTTATTTGATTTATTATTTACAGTTAAAATTAATCTTATTTAAAGGTAAATTCGTCTAAGTTTTGACAAATTCCCATATGAGTGGGATGTACAAAAGTGTTTGCTGACATTCTTCGGGGATTTTTGTGAAAGTGTGTCTAATCCAACCAAATTTTCTCCTACGTACCTCCATATTGATATCCTTCTGTTTTGTTCTTAGGCACAATTCTTCATTGGTAATGCGGCGTGTCCAAAAGCTACGTAAAATTTTGCAAAAACAACGTTTGACTGTATTTTTCGTTTTAGGTCCTCTGGGACGAGTCAGATCTCACAACCATATTACACTACAGACAGTAAGCATGACCTAAATATATTGATTTTAGTTCTGGTACTATAGTTCGAGAAATGATTAATTCACCACGCCCTTTTGATCTGGTATGGTTTCAACATCTTTAGCTGCACCGCACCGCCGTCTTCGCTAACAATACTCCCCAGATACTAGAATTGCATTACTCGCTCTATGAGGTTTTTGGCGAGCATTGGAGGAAGATTATAGTGCATTTATGCGCATTTCTTTTGAGCTGCTAACATTGAATTTAAAGCCAACATTAGCAGACTCTCGTTCTTGGTCGTTCAATTTATGTTGCATGTCCAATAGCTTATGTGCTAGCCCACATTTATCGTCAGCAAAATCTAGTGACTCCAATCTTTCTCGTGGTATGTGGAGATTCCAAATTATTTCTTGTGGCTTGTTCTTTGCCGCTCGTTCATCTAAAATGACAATAAACAGCAGCGATGACAACAAACAGCTTTGCCTTATACCCTAAAGCGTCTCAAAGGGCACAGACAAGTTTAATAACAAGTTACAACAAATAAAGAAAACATGGCATTCATAAGCTACGTCAACAAATATAACAACAACAACAAGTTACAGGGCTTAGCAATGAATGAAGAGAAAATAATTAACAAAAACATAAAAGAAAAGAGAATTGGCAGTACCCAACGTCAGAACTGTGACAAACAATATTTGAGTTTGCCAAAGTTGGTCTTAAATTGAATGCTAGTAACTAATGCGCATCAATGCAGACTCAACATTTAAATTCAAAAATCTAGAAATCGGGTCTGGTAGTACATCCCATCCAAGCTGTAATTTATTTTGACGAGTTACCAAAGTTGTTTGAGGTTTTACATTGTCTTGTTCGAAAACTATACCATTTCTATTGATCAATTCTGGCCTTTTCTATATGAATGCTTCTTTCAATTTGTTCAGTTGATGACAATACACTTCAGAAGTGATTATGTTATTCTTCGGTAGAAGCTCAAAGAAAACAATTCCCCTGAAATCCCACCAAACAGGCAGCAACACCTATTTCATCGCCGGTTCATTTTTTTAATCCATGATGTCTTACGTTTATCATTGTTGTAGAAAATCCATTTCTCGTCCTCAGTGATGATTTGCTTCATTAGAGTATAATTTTCTTGTCGTTTGAGAATCAAATCACAGATGTCAATACGACGGATCAAATTTATTTCTGTTCAAGTTTCAAGTACAAGAGGCATATGTCTAGTTTTGAAACTAAACCAAGGCAATTCAAGTGATCATAAATGGTTGAATTCACTAAATTTCATTCTTCTTCAATCACATGAGTTGTAATTTGGCGGTTTGCATCAATCAATGCCTTTATTTTGTCTTCATCAGCTTCAATTGGCATTCCAGAACCTGGTGCACCTGTAACATTAAAACTACCTGAACAAGCATTTTCAAACCAATTTTGGTTCTAAAGTTTTGTCAATACATCTTCACAATACATCGAATAATTGTTTTTCTTACTTGGCAGCATTTTCACCTTTTCTATAGATACACGATACACGATATACGACATCGATGAGAACACTTGAGTCTAGGAGTGGGTTATACTAGTAACGGAAATTTTAAATACAAAAATCGAGCCGAAAAATAAACTTTTTCCTGAGTGTATCAATGGCAAAAAATAAGGAAAAGACATGACCAAAAAATTAGCAATAATAAAATCACTTAACTGATAAAATGCTAACATGTAACAAACATGACCATCAGAAGTACAGGAATACAACGCCCTATGCGGTACTATTTGAAGACATTTTTAAATTTTCAATTCTTTGATGGTAATAATAATAATGATCTCCAATGGACCCATGAATAAATCGAATTCGATTCATTGTGAAATTAATAAATTCAATCATAAATTCACAAAATTTACTCAAACGCATCCGCTCCGCAGCAACCATGTAGGTTGATATAAAATTCTTGAATCTTGAATACACAAGATGAAGCGAAGAAACAGGAAAATAATATGTTATACCAATTTGATACACCCGATTTAGATTGATTCAACAATTATATTATTGTCGGTTACTCTAACGCAATTAAGAAAAAAAACCCTCGTAATATTCTTCCAAATAATCAGTCAGGGACTGACCCATTGCAAGAAAACATGAAAAGAAATTGTCGGAAAGAGTGCAGCCCTGCTAAAATTCTGACACCTTGAACAACACATAGAAGAACAGCAAAACACCTTACATCAACGATTTTTCACGCTGGAAGTATTAAAAATAAGAAACTAAAGGTGAAAAGAGAACGATTGATCAAAAAATATCTTTAAGTCTAATTAGCTACAGTTAGTCATTTAAGTGTTCATTTAACATGAACAGATATTCATTATTAATAGAAGATCAATAGTATTTTTGCCGATTAACTTTATTATATTTATATCCTATAATTTACCATCATTTAACGAAAATGACTGATAGGAATAAAAGACGAGCAATTGCTACACGACATAAAAGGTGCATCACCTGTATACTTAGCTCTTCGCTTAATATACATATAATTAGGTCCAGGCCACCATTAACAATATTTTTACTTTACCATTTATATACATAAAAAGTGTAAAGATTTGTTTCAGGGTCCAGTTTTTTTTGGAGTGGCGGCAAAAGATCAAATCGTAACTTAAGATCTTAAGATACAACTTTCTCAAAAGGTGCTAAATTTCCGAAATTGCTCTTACATATATGTTATAGCTATAGCTATAGTTTCCAGAAATACAAGATTCCTATTTTGGAAATCTCAATCAATTTTATTTATTGTAACGATTAATTATTGGAAACAGTAAAAAAAAAAAAAACTTCTTATGTTCCAAAATTTTTAAAAGTTGGTATGCTTATTTCTCTACGATAAAATAAGACGAGAACATCCTTACGGTCACGGCATGCTAAATCAAATGCAAATAATTATAAGCATAGATCAAAAACAGCTGATATTCCAAAAATATGAAATAACGTTAGAATTCTTATTTTAGCATCAAAGAGGTTACACGTGAGGAAGACATGAGGAAGCCATGATGAATTTTTAAATGCAAATGTGAGGATGTCATTAGGACGTTACTTTAATTTTCATAGGTTACTGACGTGTTCTCATGGTTTTCTCACGTTAGGTCGCCAAAATAATGTATGGAGTCCTCACGATTTCCTCACAATTTCCTACCCAGTAGGAGCACGGGACGAGCCCACAAGATTTCTCGTAGGGTTGTTATCAAAACATTGTTTTTTATTCGCATTTCAACTTTGAACAATTTTGGAACGTAAAAAGTTGGCATTTTTAAAAGTTTTTTTTACATGTTAGTATTTTTTATTTTTTCGCCTTAAATGAAAGATTATTTATAAAATACAATATATAATAATATACGTGGGGGAAGGGAATACAGTTATTGGCATACTGTCCGAATTTCATGGTTGAGGCGCTAAGTCAAATACCATTTTAGTGTACCTATGAGTGGCCAGTACTAGTATTTGCCCCTGCGGAATTCAGTTTCTGATATATTTTCTAAATTTTAGCTTTCTAGCTGATATGGTTGAGGCTGAGGCGTTGTGAAATACCATTTTAGGGTAAATATTACTATTGATACTTTTACCTTATTATTCGAGATTACTATTTTAAGCACGATTTTGGAGTGCATACACGTATGTTCGAATTTTGTACTATTATTGGTGGAGGTGGAGGTATTTCAAATGATAGACTATTTTTTCAAGGGAAAAATGGATTATAAATTGGTTTTAAATGGACTTTAAATCGGGTTTAAGTATTTCTTATATGTTTTAATTGTTTTTTTAAATAAATTGAAATGTTTTTTTTTTTAAATTTAAATGTAAATCGGTTCTTATTCACCAATTTACAAGTAAATGTAGATGTTGTTACCGATAAACTTTGTATAACATATCAAATGCAAAATGGTAATTTGAATACAGCTAAATTTATTTGTAAATCAGATAAAGTTTCCCCTTACTTGAGAGTGAGAGTTAATTTTGTCAAGACATAGTCCATTAGTCTTTGTCAGGCTCTACTAGTTTTGTATTAATGTTGCACTGAGCAGAAACGACATAGTTTTTTTTAAATTTCACATGTTCATAAAACACAATATTTCTGTTTTACTATCAAATAAATTCTGGATTTAGGTAATTGTTTCTTTTACTTATCCATTATGTATAAATAAATATAAATGATTGTAAATTTTGGATTGATACCTAACAACCACAGGGTGGTAGTTCAAAGCCAATTGGTGACGATTAAACAAACCTTGCGTTTTTAATCATTTTCGATAAGTTAGAGATTGCTATGTGTGCGCTATTATTTATGAATAATAGGGTGATTTTTGAAATGGTATCCTCAGATCCATTCTATCACCAATATACTTGCTTCACTGCACTGCACAAACCTAAGTATGGGATAGAACGCGTTCGAATGAGGTTCATGTCGAAAAGATTAGTCAGTTTAATTGCATCAAAAATTTAACACGACTTGTTGGGCTCAATGAACTGGTAATTCATTAGCATAACCGTTAAAGTTGTGGTGGTTCCACGTGGTTTGAAATCCACTTTAAGCTGTAGATCCACTAAGAGGACTCGCCTGGCCTCTCTAGCGTACTATTATAGGCTTTATTATATTATATATTATTATTGAATAAAAGAAAAGAATTATTTTTGGTATGTTAAAATAAATATGTTGTATCGCCGTAATTAACTATAGCTCTGCCTTTCGTATTAATATATTTCAAATATTATTAAAAGTTTGTTCGTACGTGTTAATATAATACATAAATGCATCTCTTTTCTACATCAAAGAGCGCCGAAAGATCATCAATTTTTCATTGATTGGCTTAATCACTTTAGTACCGGTTGATTATATTCCGCACACAAATATACTTTGCCTACGTATATAATATACAGCATAGCAAAGTATTATTCATGCGATTTTTACACCTGAACATTTAAAAGTGTCTTGCTGATAGACGAACACGCAAGAGATCACACACGTGATAAATTTTATAAATATTATACATTTATGCATTTTTGAATATCATTATCATTACATTATTACATTATACAATTACTAATTAACTAGATATTTTGGGTAAGCTATCTTTCGCTGAGTCATTTGTATGAGAGGTAGAAGGCTTCGGTTAATTGGGCGCAAAATTGGTTGGTTGTCGAAAATTTCCATTAAAATCAGCTAAATTGTATGAGAGCCTAAAGAAGGCTTTGGTCAACTGCTCTCAATACTAATAGGCTGATTTGCTGCTATGGCCATAATTTCAACCATTTTGATTGATTATACTGTCTGGATTTGTTATGATTTTTTCACTAAACTTGCCAACATTTATATTCACACTGCTGTACGCGTCCAAGACTTGGAAAGTGACCGATTCAGTCACTAATAAAATTCAGGCATTTGTCAATCGATGTCTGAGGCAAATCCTTTGGATAAGATGGCCTCGAACGATTACTAACATAGATTTATGGCAGCAATGTGGTATAAAATGTATGGAGATAGAAATCAGGCGACGCAAACTTGGATGGATCGGCCACGTGCTACGACGAGGTTCAATGGAACCTGGATCTATAAGCTTTGGAGCACTGTCCTCGGGAAGGAACTAGTTCCAAAGGCAGTCAATGCCAAACTTGCCACCGTTCCGTTAAGTCCAGAGTTGGGTGTACGCAATGATTGCTTACATTAGAATTTATTTCTAATTTTTCATTAAAATCGTAAAAATTTGCATGGGGATATAGTAGGTTTTGAGTGATTAACACCAAAAACCAAAGTAAACAATAAGGTTATGTATTAAGTTAAGATTAAATAAGTAAAGGGTGTTGAGCACAATGAGCCATTCTTGAGGTCTTAGTGCGAGAGCAAGTACAAACTCCTACTGCACACACCATCCCCCCGAATCCATCCATCCATCCAAATAAGTAAAGGAGCAGTTTTTATCAATATATCTCAATATTCGAAACCATATTTTCCCAAAAATAGTTTAGGTGTCATTACAAACTGACTTCACTTTCAATTTGCAGAAAATTCTGCCGTAATTACTGAGAAAATGTGGATTGAAAATAAAGTCCATCACCGGCTCATCTATGCTCTGCTCATAACTACTTGCTTATCCGATAGTACGTGTTTGTTTAATTTTTATTAACCTGAAGATGTTTACAAAATAAACGAAACGTCATTTCTTCTTCTTCACCATCCTAATATCTATCGAAAGCTTATATTTCAGTAAAATTTCAAAGTTATTACTTTTTAGAGATAACCCGCCAAAACACTTGGCCAAATATCTTTATTTGGTCAAATTTAGGCCTAAATTTTATGATTTGTTATCACGATTTTAGTTAACAAAATAGTCTTTAGCCCCCAATCAACACAAATATTTGGGCCAAAGTTTGGCTAACTTCAATGCAGCCAAATTATATGAGTAATATAAGGCAAATTTACAAAGAGGGCTTTGGTCAATTTTTTGTCAAATAACTTTGGCTAGACTTCTGCCAAAATCTAAAAAAAAACGTAGGAAACCACAAATTGGATTATGTAGCTTTTTATCATATTTATTGTATATTTTGTGATAGGAACTGGATTTAGACTTCGACAAAGATGATAGGTGCAAATTTTAAAGAGGATCGGAAAAGTATTTACTGGTAATTGGAAGCACCAGGAATGTATAACATTATCTCAAATTCAGCATAGGAACTGTTCTTGGGCACTTTCCATAAGCTTATATTCCAAATTTGAGCTCATTCCGATCACTAGAGCTCAAGAATTCTGGAAGTGTCCGGTTAATAGGAGACCCCAGTTTCCAATGTACCAGGTTCAAACCTTTTTAGGAACTGCTCTTGGATACTTGCCAAAAGATTATATTCCAAATTTGAGCTCATTCCGATCACTAGAACACGAGAAATATGAAAGTTCCTGGTGCCTAGGAGCCCACAGATCCCGATGTCCCAGTGTCAAAAATTTATTAGAATTGTCCTTGGATACTTGCCAAAAACTTATATTCCAAATTTGAGCTCATTCCGATCATTATAACTCGAGATTTCTGTAAAAGTCTGGAAATTTCGTATGGAAGCCCCCGTGGTCCGATGTGGCCCATCTACGAACTTGACCTTACAGTTGACGAAAAAAGCATCCATACCAAATTTCATCAAAATCGGTTGAGAATTACCCGAGTTATCGTATTAACACACACACATGCACACACACACATTTCGGATTTACGCGTTTCAGACCAAATGGAACAGCTCTTGTGAGGACAGAAAGAACTTTTTTTTTTATTTCTCCGAGGATATTATAACCTTTTCATCTATGTATAAAATGATAGTGATGAACAGCTAAAAAATGAATTCTTTTAGTAAAAAAATTCGAATCATATAAAAAATTTGTATATGTGTGTTTGTTAACATGATAACTCACGCAGTTTTTATCCAATTTGGCTGAAAATTTAATTTGGGGCTTTTTTCTACAAAAGCAAGGTCAAGTTAATAAATGGGCCAAAGTGATGATACAGACTGGGCCCATACATGCTCACAGCTCTTTTCAGGTTTCTCGAGATTGTTATGTGTGCACTATTATTTATGAATAATAGGGTAAACAAGTTCAGAATGCCAATTGACATATTATTTTGTATCACAGAAAATACAAACCTGAGAAACAAAATCTTATTTTTGTCATATTGTTTTCCATTCAATGAAGATTTCTCAAGCTTTTTTCTAGATCATGTGAGCCACCACAACAAAGTGTTTTCCTCACTAAACCAATTTTCATATATTTTTTGCATAGAGCACATCTACTCACTTCCAACACATATGTATGCCTGCTTGGGCTTAATAATACATTGAAATATTAACAACAATAAAAAGTCATAATAACCTAACAAAATCGAACTGAACAGAAACAAAAAATTACCATCAGAAAAAAGTCGGCATAATCATAATCAACTAATAAAAATACAAAACAAATCTCTTTTGGTATTCTTTCTTTCATCATCGTATCGTTTGAAAGCATATTACGAGTCCATCTCACACCTATGAATTTGAAACACAACAAAAAAGAACAACTCGATCTCTGCTGAGCATGGTTGGGTTGGTATGCTATACAAGAAAAGAACAGCACAAATACAACACACAAACACAATACAAATGTTGAGACTGTAACAATTTATAAATACTAACTAATATTCTTTAATATGAATTGTGTTGTGTTGTGGTCCATTCTAAGGTGATCAAAGACGCCGCGGCCTAAGGTGTCGGCTGAGCTAATTGGAAGGAGATCAAAGATGCCGTCCATATTTATAAGTATATGAGAGCAGAGATCAATGCTTGTAATAACTCTATCTTCAATATGGGAGGCCGAAAACGCAGACAAAAACACAGTGAAAATATGTTTGTACGAACCAACAATATTTAATAGTTACTGATACAAACATTTGGTCTGAAGTAATGATAGCTCACTGTTTCTAAAGATGTAAATCATAAGAGAAAAGAGGTTTTAAATATATTTTTAATGATTAAGTATTTGGAAATACATAAAATCATGATGCATACGTATTTTTTGAAGCGAATGTGAGATTTTAAAAGATATTAAATCTAATTTGTTTTTATCGTTAATTACCTTTTTTATGCCAGATTGAAAGAATGTTTGATTACATACATACATAAGTATATTAGTTGTGAATCTTTTATGAAAAAAAAAACCGGAATCGGAAATAAGTTTTTTTCTTCTATTATTCATTTTTTACTTGTTCGTATCTTAGAGAATGGACGCACACGGTGTGATTGAATTCGATTTAGTTAGAAATTCTCACGCTTCATATTTTATACAAATAATTATTAAAATTCCCGAAAATAAATATTGAACAAAAATCACTTAACACTTAATACATATGTCATCAAGACATAAAAAATGTAAATAAAAACAAATTATGTTTTGTGTCCCAAGAGTGGAATTTCGAAAATGAAAATATTTCTAGAGAAAAATTAAGATGTCAACAAATTGTTAATTTTTTTGGTATGGCATCGTTTACGTGTTTGAGAGTGGCACAATAATGTGGCAATTATTGGGATATTTTCTGGTTGAATTATTTTTTAATTTTAAGGAAGAGTGGGTAACATTTGTTTCACGTAGAAGTATGTTTTGGTTTGACTATCCTTATTTCCTAGAATGAAATTTAATTGAGGTGACTAAAATTGGAATTTCCTTTTACAATTGTGATGATTTGTTTTGCTTCAATCCTGCTGAAACAACAAAATCCTTCCGGTTTTTACTGAGGTTGTTTTGTCATTTCCTTCTAAAATTAAAATTAGGAACCATTTTATGTTTTAGGGTAAACATAGGACTGGTAACCACTTTTAGATTTTTATCAATGTTTTCAGCATATTTTCAAATGAAAAAGATTTTGACATCTTTATAGAACCAAAAAGGAAAGGTTTGTAATCCCTTATATTTAGACTACATATCTAATTTAATTAGTTTGATAATAATAATAATAATA
>JXPH01055721.1:0-12747 GCA_001014845.1 Mochlonyx cinctipes | reverse complement strand
TTCAAAAAAAAAAGTTAAAGTAAAAATGGTTAAAAATTTATTTTTATCCATCAAAAACAGAAAAAAGCAACTTGCGTAACATATGAACTTTGATTAAATAAAGTTTTTAAATCAATTTCAGTCATTATGACGATACATTGTGGAAACGAAACGTTTTAACGAGATAATATGCGGTGGGAATGTGGGATGTTCTGCGTGTTTTCAGATTGATGTTCACCTGGAAAAAGATAGATTATATCTCAGAACTTTTGCGTCACACGGAGAAATTTGTATAAATCCTGTTTTGTGGGAGAAAGGGAGGCTGAAGAGACTGCGTATTCAGGATTTTGAAACAAAATAATGGAAATGTTATGCAAAATTAATCAATTTGAATGTAAAGTAGGTCTAGAAAGTGGGTGCGAATATTTTGAGAGGAGGTTTTGAACATTTTCAATAGCTGCTCTGCTTCCGGGAAATTCTAAAAGCTTTCATATCGAAATTCAGGATTAATGTTGCACTCGTTATTTATTCTGAAAATTTATTTCAAACGAAATTTGCCTGGTGTTTTGTTTCAGATTGAATAATTTGATATTCTTCCAAATCGCATTTTGTATTTGCTCTTAAATTCAAGGGCTTTAAACCAAAAGCTGCCACCCTACTTGTAGCGTACGCGTTTAAATATATACAGAACGATGAACGGTGGTGTGTGGACACATTTTCTCCGCACATGGAAAATATTGATTTTGGGTATGTAGTACATAAAAGTCAAATTTATGCCTGATCCGAAATCATGTAATAAACATGTGTGCGTGACAGACATATAATTACAAGGAAAGAAGAGGGTTTTGTTTAGGCCAAAAAACCCTTCTCTTCCACCTACATTATAAACTCAGAATTTAAATGAAATGAATTGAAACAATAGACCTTTTAAATCAAAAAGTCTTTTCAACATAATCATCATTTTGTATATGCTTTAGTTATTCGAGAAAAATCATTTTGATGTACCTGTGTTGGAAAAGTTTTTAAAACAGGATTTTAAATCAGTAAATTTTCTTCATTGTCATTTAAAAATAGTATGCATTTTACTAATCCTTTTTCTCTTTTTATTTTAGGTAAGTTCCAGCTTCTAAGCAGAATGTTAAGTATAACCAATTGAAACTGCAATCTTATCAATTTTGCATATAATTAATTAACGTCAATTTAATTACATATCCGACATTTTAATCAAATCTCCATTTCCTATGTAATAATATATCAGTTTCAATTTCAATATGTCCGGAGTGCATTTAATGATGTGATTATTTTCTGTCGTTTGACAGACAGAAAAACATCAGTCTGGTGTTCGAATAATGTTGATTGCACATTATTATTATTTATTGAACATTAGCACTTTGTCTAAGCTAATTATTATTATTAAAAATTCAGGAGGGGTTAAGATATTATTTTTAATTTTAAGCGAACGGGTTTAAAAAAAATCATAAACATTTGACAAAGATGAAGGAGGAATTCATGTAAAATTTTAATTGGTGTAGTGATGGCTCAAGATGACATGAATGGTAGAGCTTCTGCTTATCAATCCATAGAGTACAGGTTCAAATCCTACCAGTGACGATGAATTAACTTTGTGTTTATGGTAAATTGCTTTGTTGAACTCCATTGTTCATACATAATTGAGAATCGAAGCACTTTCCGATAATGCCTTGCTATCAATAATCAATATATGTNGTTCATACATAATTGAGAATCGAAGCACTTTCCGATAATGCCTTGCTATCAATAATCAATATATGTACTTAGGTTGCACACAACCATATGTGATATAAGTGCAGCATGAAAGGCGTTTGTATGGAGATCATTTCGCAGAAGGTTAGCCAATTTCCTAACAGCAAAAAAAGATCAGCTATTCTATACCTACTTCAATCTTATCAGCTATTTTATACCACCATCAATCTAATCGACCAGTTAAGAGTTAGGCACAATAGGCTAAATTGAGCCCTTCTTACCTGTGATGATAACCTCATCCCTCCCCATAGCAATAGCTGTTAATCCATTCATCCATATATGGATCTATTTAAGCTCAGGTACAACTTTCAAAAGAAAACCCCCGTCAGTCCAAAACGTAAATGGAGATTTTAACAACATATTTAAAGTTTGCCGTAGTATGTTTAACAAAATTTTCTCACATGTATCTTAAATGCAGATCTTAGATTAAATGTAGATCTTAGATTCAAAATATTTTAAAAGTATTGAGAAAGAATTTAAAGATATCTCACGGTTCATTTTAGAGAAATTTTCATCAAAAACGACAGAGTGGGCGTTGTTCTGTATGCTCCACGAGGACAAGATCCCTGACTGGAGGTCCCTAAAAGTACGTTAGTTAAGTTAAGTTATTGTGGTGAATGTATGAGAGTATTACGTTTGCCCAGAGCTCATCTCCCCGAAATCGTTTTCCTGATTTACGATTGCCCGAAGCTTGTTTCCCGAATAGTACATTTGACCGAAGCTCGTTTCCGCGAATTGTACGTTTCCCCTTTTTCCTCCTATATGCTTAATTATACGATAATAAATTGATTGCTGTACCCGGATACTCAAAAATAATAATCAGAACATGTGAGTGAAATCCAGTAAGACAGATTTTGGGGGTCCTTTATACTCATATGGGGTTGGGAGAACGTCACCGTTTGCCCAAACCTAAAGGGGTAAAATACATATGACCGATTTTTTTCGAGTTTGGACATTATGTTGAACCATAAAAAAATATTTGGGACATTTGGCCGACTACACATAATGCCCCCTTTTCTCAAAGAATTTTTTTCAGTTTTACTGCATTGCAAGTAAAATTAATATTATTGCATACAATGCACCATTTTTTCCTAAATCGATTCTGACTTATGAGTTTATAGAAAGTAATTTTTGCCGATAATTAAAAAACCCCGCATAATGCACCATTTTTCTGATGTTTTTTTCAGCGATTAGCCTGGCTGTTAAAAGGTGCATCGATTGTTGCAGCACAATTTTGATAACTCATTTTGGTTCGATTTGGTGCTCTTAAATTCAGTGGGCTAAATAATTTTATCAATATTATTCAGCCCACTGAAGTTGAGAGCTTCAAATCAAACCAAAGTTGGTGAACTAGAATTTGTGTGCTGCATCGGTAAATGTACTTTTTGACAACCATATAGTAAAATTAACATTATTGCACACAATGTATGTACCCTGTTTTTTGAATTGATTATGAATTTTACTAGAAGAAAGTTATTTTTGCCGATAATTAAAAAATCCTACAAAATGCACCCTTTTTTCAAAGACATTTTAGTTTGCAATTATTTTCTACTTCGTCCAAATGTCGCAAAATATTTTTTTTCCTATGTACGCTAATGTCCCAAATATTTTTTTTAATGATTTGGCCAATTTGGATTCGGCTATGTGGCATCCCACCGAACAGCCTTCGGCTGTATGGCATTCGGCCAAGTGTAATAAAATAACTCATATGTGGGCCAAGGAAGCAAAATGCATGCAAATTTCGGGATATCGCATTATTTTTTAAGGAAATTGAATCAAAATTTAGCAAAAAAAATAGGGTTTTAACCCCTTTTAAATCTATAATATCCTTGATTTCAGTCAAAAATTTAAATTTGTTCGGCATAAATACAAAACAGCTTATATGGCATGCTAGTGTTTTGCGTATTTTAGTTTTTCATTATTCTGAGAAGTATGTATTCTTATAAATAGAATTTTCCTATTCCATTTCACTTTTTCTGAGCCCAAAATTATTGTTTCTATGAAATACTTTTGAAACACAAACTATGACAACACTTCTTTTCAAATAAGGATGATCTTTCAAATGGACTCTTGATAGGGCAACGCATTAAAAATATACCATTCGGGGAAACGCGCTTCAGTAAAACGTACCATTCGTGGAATGGAGCTTCGGGGAAACGAGCTTTGTGCAAACGTACCATCCGAGAAAGCGAGCTTTGAGCAAACGTACTATTTCGGGCAAACGTAGTACTTCCGATCACTTGTTTCTTGAATCAAAGACTCTGGAGTTGTTTGCGCTTCCGTCGCGTTGTTTTGCCTATTGAGTTAGTGTCAAAGGAATGGTGTAATAGATTAAAAAAATTATGAACATAATTAATTTCCCTCAATTATCTCGTTGATCTTGTTCAGATGAAGAGACTTTCATCGTGTACGTGAAATGTAATTCTGTTAATTTTCCTCCCGTATTACATAAACCCTTATAATATTAGCAAGATTTATTTTCAAATTAATAAAGCCTCGGAAAAGATCTGTATTGTATACCTTCAATCAACTGTGATTGAGTAAGACGTGTTTAAATATTTATTGTTTTTCTTTCATATACGAATTTAGAGCCCGCATTTACCCCCATTTTCCATCACAATACATATGCGACACAAATACTATGAAACAAAATATTCTATGCATTACGACGATGTTGAGAATGATGATGATGATGTTGATGATGATGAGGAGAGAACGAGACAATTTTCATTATTTATTTTGATACGTCTTATGATTATAAAATGTAGCTGCGGGTCTTAAAATATAATATTTAATTTATTTATTTTAAATTTTCATATTCAGTTCACATTTTCCTTTTTTTTGTGAAAAATTCTTCCTTGATGATACGAAGTGAATCTGAGAAAAGGAAGTGATGTTAAATGTGACGAAAGAAAAATATACTAAAATTAAATGAATTTAACTTTGGAAATAATCTACAGTATAAATTATTTTAAATTGAATTGCTTTACTCCATGTTGACGTACCGTAGAGACCCCGGTATTCGGTTGGTACCCAGTGTTCGTAAGATCAAATGGCAATAACTCTACTGTCCCTCTATACTTACTTACTTAAGGCCTATGGTCCCTTGTGGGGCACAGCCGGTCAATAGTATTTTTCCATCTCGTTCGATTCCTAGCGGTTGCTATAATGTCACCCCACTCATCATTGCGTACACCCAACTCTGACTTAACGGAACGGCGCCAAGTTTGGTGTGGTCTGCCTCGGGAACGAGTTCCTTCCCGAGGACAGTACTCCAAAGCTTCTTTTGCTATAGATCCGGGTTCCGTTGGACCTCGTCGTAGCACGTGGCCGATCAATCCAAGTTTGCGTCGCCTGATTTCTATCTCCATACTAGTCATTCCACATTGCTGCCATAATTCTATGTTAGTAATCGTACGAGGCCATCTTATCCGAAGTAGTTGCCGCAGACATCGATTGACAAATGTCTGAATTTTATTGGTGACTGTCCCTCTATATCTGTATACAAATCAATTTACATAGTAACCTGTTAGTTGTCCTGTCATGATTTTGAGTCAAAATACATAGAGCTAAAACTGAACTATTCAAATTTAACAAATTAATGTGTTCTCTGTGCTAAAATCTTACATAAATGGAGTGATAACAAAGCTGAAAAGCCTCTGAATCATCTTGTACTCTTATTTTTTGGAAGTATATAAAATACAAAACTGAATTATCTTTAGAAAACCTTGCAAATGAAATCAAATAGTTTCAAGCTCATACGAAATACATAAGAAAGCCAAAAAAAATTGAATATGGACCGGAGGGTAGCGGGAATAGATGGTGAGAGGATCGATAGAGGGGGCAATAGGAGTACAAATATGCCATAAAGAATTTTTGGTTACACCTTAGTGTACCCTTCTTGAAATTTTCTGTAAATATTTCTTCGAATCGATACAGAATTGGATTACAAATCTGAAAAACCGTTTTTGTACCCTATTTTTGAATTTTTCTGTGAATAACGCTTGTACCGCAATGAGAGCATGACAAATCGATAGAGGGGGCCTCTAGATGTACGAAGCAGCAATTTCGTTAGTTGTCCGAAAACACAACAGCACAGTACACGATTCACGATTCTTTTGACATAAGAAAATTCCTTCGAAGACCTAAGTCTAAGGCTACGCCGGAACTTAGGCTTGTGATCCTTTTGACGAAGGAAAGTTCGTTACAAGGCCTAAATTTATAAGGCTACGCAAGTATTTAGGTTTGTGATATTTTTAAAGAAAAGCATTTTTTCAGATGGACCTATAGAGTTAAGACATTCAGAAATATTCTAAGCTGCCTTGGAACCAAGAATTAGTTTTTGAACATGATTGAGCTCACTGCGCTCAAAAATGAAGTGCTTATTATAAAATCTCATGATTCACGCTAGGTCTTAAGAGATTATAATGTAAGAGAATGACAAAATAAATTTGACCGGAAATGGGCAGAGGTAGATATTTGCAAAATTTCTATTTTCAAGTCTTCAACCTATAAAATTCACAAGTTATACTTTTGAATATTGAAGAAGGATAAGTGAAATAGCGTTTGCGAGGCTAGGGAATAGAATTTGGCGATTTTACGATTTTTGGAGAATTTTTCAAATTTGAAAAACAATAAATAAAGCAACCGAACATTGAGAACTTTTTTCAGGTCGATTTTAACTCAATTAGATCTGGAATTTTTCGATATTCAGTTCTCACATCAATGTCCTGAGTTTCGGCTTATTACTAGGAAATTTTTAATGCGAAGATCCCGAATATTGAAATACTCCCATTTGGGAATTGTGTTTGGGCATGTGTATGGCCCCTTTAATATTTTCAAAGTGTTAATAATTTTATAGATCATGTGCCTCCGTAGCACATCATCAGATTGTCCACTTTTCACCAGTTCGAACCTCGGCGGTGGGGTTTGTTTTTGAATAAAATACCGAATTTCGAAAGCTAATAGAGCTAACCCGAATCAACGGGTAGTATCCCGAATTCTCAGCAGATGAAATATTGGGTCTTTTATCTCGAGATACGGGACTTTTTTAAATTTTGTACATTTAAGTATCTTTTTCATTCTTTTCATTTGATTTGAGCCATAGACGTCTTCTAAACGCTAAACTTTGCGATGGAAAAGGAGTAAGAAGAGTGAAAGAAAAATAGAAAATTATGTTCGTTGAAAAAAGGGAAACAGAGAAGCTGAGAGATGAAGGGGATGAATTTCATTTGAATTGAATTGTAAATGAGAAAAACGCAGACTTATTTTAAATATATTATTATTTTCAATGAGAAAGTAGACCAACACAAAGGCAACAGTATGACAACGCAGCATCTCTCTACAATACATTTTTCATCTCATTCAGTTCAGATGAAAAATTTATATTATTTTCTCCGCAGCTTTTCGGATTTTCGTCTTACTTATTTATTATTTTATTTATGTATTCATTCAGTCATTCATTCATAATATCTCTCGATCTGAGTCTAATGTCTGCTCCTCAGTTTGTTTGTACGATTTTGATAAATTTATAAATCTTTCATTTTCATTTTGATACAATAATTGTTTTCTTAATTCTTGATTCAAATAAATGGAAATTCTGTTAATGTTATTTGAGGATACACAGTTTTGTTTTGTAGAAATGTTCTCCAGCTTCTTTGTACAAATCCGATTTCCTTATGGATTTTAATGCTCATCAAAGTGCAGCCGGATGTTTCTTCTAGAATTACTTATTGTCCGAAAATTAGCAAAGATTTATAATCCTTATTCTGATATTTTTGTAGTTGTTGAAGAATTAAGGAAATGAAATTTGACGATTCGAGTACTTAAAAAGAAAATTTGTCAATATTTCAAGCATTATTGCATACGTTAGCTTTTCTTTCAGATTTTTCTACGCTAGCTTTTATCCAATTTCTTTTTTGGTCAAAAATCATAACAAATTTTCCATCCTGTAAGCCAAAAGCAAAATTTTTAGAAATTTTCTACCTACTCAAAATGCCCTATAGAATTGCTTTTGGTAACTTCTGTCAAATTTAAATTGTAGGAATTTGGAAACTTCATAAAATTAAAAATTGCTTAAATAAGCGATGTTACCCTAAATTTTTAGCACTAACTGAACAGTTCATAGTTTTCCGTATGTATCCTAGTGGAAAATTTGGCGAGACTCTTGAGATAAATTGCAAAAATTACTTAAAATATAAGTATGCTCTAATCTATTTATTCTTATACATTTATGTCCTAAAATTGTTCTAGATTGGCCAGGCCGCCCTTCTTATCAGCGATGGAATAAAAGGCGTATTTTGATTTTTTTGATTAAAATTTTATAATCTCTATCTGCAAGAAACAGTTCTGCTAGTGGGGTCTGGGTCGGTAGGCCATCAGTCCATGAGGGCATCAGAACATAAGGCCAAACTTACATTTGGCCAACAGTACATTAGGCCAGCAGTACATTAGGCCAACAGTACATTCGACCAAACGTAAATAAGGTCAACTATACATTAGGCCAACAGTACATTAGGCCAATAGTATATTAGCATCCAAGAAAATATTTGTTTCTGTTTTCATTACTGTTATGTTATCATTTCGATCTTACTGTATCGAAAATATTAGGCTCTCGAAATTTTGCGCGGCCAAAAATTTAAAGTCGCAAGCTAAAAATTAAAATTAGACTGCGAAAAAATTAAAAGTGTGCAATTTGGTTTTGAGCAGCCAAAAATAAGATATGAGCACCGAAAAAATAAAATATGCGCGGCCAAAAAAATAAAACTGAGTGGCTCGTGGTCCAGACTNNTTGCTGGAATAATCATACGACAGAACCCAGGAAAATGCGCGGGGAAAACAGACTAGAACTCAAGAATTCAGGAAGTTTGTGGCACATAGCAGCCCTCAGATCCTGGTCTCCCGGCGTGAAACTTTTAGGAAATGTTCTTGGATACTTAACACCATAGTATTTTCCAAATTTGAGCTCATTCTGATCAGTAAAACTCAAGATTTCTGGAAAATTCTGGTGAGTGTGCATGGAAGCCCTCAGACTGTAACTAACTTGTTGAGAAAATCCACCACACCATATATCAGCAAAATTGGTTGAGAATTAGTTAGTTAGCGAGCTATCCGGGACACAGATAAACTGATTAACAGACAGACACACACACGATTCAACTTATTCGGGTTTTTTCATGTTTTAGACCATTTGTAGCAACTTTTGAAGTGGAATTTTTGCCTTTTGCACAAATGAGTTGGTTAATGGTAAATGGTCCATGGGTTCTGCGAGCAGCGGTGCCATATCCAGACATTTGCTCAATATTAAATCTGGATTATCTCACCCAGGTTTTACGATAAGCTTTCCAAATTTGTACTTTAAATAGGTATTCTTGAAACAAATATTTAGAATAAACGTGAAAGAATGATCTCAAAAACCGGCAGAGATAACCCAAATTGAATATTGAGCAAATGTCTGGATATGGCACCGCTGTCTGCGAGGTCCTAATACAAACTCTCCAGCTTTTGCAGAAATTTCGAGTTCTGAATGAGCTCGTAGCTTAGACGTGTTAATGCTTATGATCCAAATTTAATGACGAAAAACTGTTCCTAAAAAATTTGCTTCTAGAATCGTGGGATCACGGGCCACATATGCACCAATTTTTTTGTATTCGTTCCTTCTAATATTCTAAATTAACTAAAATTTGGAATATTTAATTTTTATTAAAACTCAAGACTGCCCTGGTGAATTGATAGAGCGTCTGTGGGTGGGAGGGTGTTGGTTCGAATCTGACCCATGACGATTGAATTAACTTGCGTTTTCTCATCGTGGTCGAATAAGGTAAATTACTTTGTGTGTGCTATTATTACTGAGTAATAGGGTAAACAAAGTGATTTCCGATATACTATCAAAAATATACTTGTTGAAAAAGCTTCAAATTATGGGATGGAAGGCATTTGAATGGCGTTCGTGTCAGTTTCCTCGCAGCAAAAACTGAACACAACTTGATGAGCTCAATGAACTGGTAACTGGTTGCCATTAAAGTTTTGGTGGTTAGACATCCACTATAAGCTGTAGGTCCACTAATACCTAGAAAGATCTCTGAAATATGAGCACTTGACTGGTTTCGATAGGGTTCTATAATAGCCCTTATTATATTATTATATTAAATACTCAAGAACAGTTCCGAACAAAACTTGAGTCTAAGAACTTTGGAGTAGCACCCAAGCGCCAGCAACTTCCAGAATTCTCTAATAGTCAGAAAGACCTAAAGTTTTGAATGCAAGCTTTTAATGGTTCATAACAAAATTAAATGCTTTATGATGAACAGAAATATGCATTTCCGACCTCATGAAGCAATTTTCCTAATAAACCAAGAATTTTCAAACTTTACTTTTTACATATGAAGTAATGAAATTCTATGACCTCAGATCCGTTTTCTCCTCAAAAAAATTATTAAAGGGGAAAAGTAGTCTAAAGAAAACTAAAATCACTCTCCTAAAAATTCTCTCCGCTAAAACTGTCTTTTAAATTTCCGCATTGTAATTCTATAATGCCTTATTTCATGGTAAGTTAATTCATTTCTTTACTCCAAAAATACGAAAAGAAAAAAGCGGAGCAGACAACGATTTGTCTGCCAATTGAATAATAAATCTTGCAAACCAAAATTTGCAAATCCTTGCCTAAGTCATGTGCTTCAACAAGGCGTAAAATTTTCATTTTCCAAATTCCAATTCGGAGAAAATTTCCATAATATGCAAAGTAATATTTTCGTAGAAAACAGAGCCATTATTATATATTCAGCAGATTCTATCTTAGTTAAAGCACCGTATACACAATATGACCAGAGATAAAATACAGAGAGAGCCTTGTGATATCAAAATTCTAACAAGATTTTCATCTCTAAGTGAAAATCCTGAACGAACGAAAATAAGAGGAATTTATACACACTTTACGTAATAAAATAAAATAAGGTGTAATTTGATTATGTGAAAGGAAGTGAAGCAATAATATAAGGAAAATACAACAGCATAACCTGAATATTTAACCTTTAATGAATGGAAAATGAAAATGTATATACAGGTAAACAAGCAACGAGCATAAGCATAAAAGGTGCGGATTCGAAATAAATAATTGTGTTTTTAATTGAGTTAAAAAGGACTAAATGTATGTTGTTGCTTTCTTCTTGTTTAAAAGGCGTTTTATTGTGACATGAGAATGAGTTGGAGGTGACTCTAAATCGTATTACAACAAGGTATTTAATTTTTATGATGAAAGGGATTCCTAAAGTGTTGCAAAAAGGTTAACACAGAAAGATGATTTTAAATCCTTTTAGCGTTATTTTATTTAAATTATTGTTCCTCCTTTTTAATCCCACACCAAGTACTCTTCAAAGTATATAGTGTGTATGATGGTTTGTGGAAATAATAATAATAATAATTATTATTATTTTATGGAAAAGGGAGGTGAGTGGGTGATTTAAGTGCAACCACACCATACCTTTCCAACAATATTCTATTTTGATATCAATTTAATTTTATTTTATTATGCTTTTTTATGTAATTGGGTGAGCTATGCCATGTACCATTAAAGCTAGTTTTGGAATGGGGGAATTTATATGCAATCGTTATTTGCACATATTTCAGGTGAAAATCATAATGTTTGATTTGACAGTCATCTGATACAGGAAATGTAATTGGATGGATAATTTTAGAGCAATTCAATTTTCAAATTAATTAACAATACTTTAGGGAGGATTGTTTGCAGTTCGAAAGTGAGGTGGAATACTTTTCTCTGCCTAAGTATTTTAATTTTTATTCATGGAATCATAATTATTGTTGCAACCACCGCTAACGTTCAATTCAAACCAGCACATGGTCTTCGATCGACATTTGTAGAGTTCCGTTTCTTGAGACAGTCCATAGATGATGATGATGATGAATGTCCCGCCACCACCCCCTTCATTCTGTGAGGCATAAGACAGAGACTAATATTTATCAGGCCTGATATTTTTGGTTCGTTTTGAACGTCTTCATCGGTTCCATCATTAGTTGTAATCTTGCTGCCGAGAGAAGTAAATTTCTCGACGTATTCGACTATTTTACTGTCAATCTCAAAATCACCGGCGCAATTTCTGTTTATAGTGAGGTACTTAGACTTTTCGACGTTGATCTTCAAACCTTCTTTCCTTCATGGGAAACGTATTTAATTTTATGTTCCATATCTTTTTCTTTGTGAGATAGTATAGCCAGGTCATCAGCGTAGTCCATATCATCTAGACGAACATCCATATTTCTTCATTTTATGTCACGCTGCTCTACTTCAAATGCTTTGCACAGCACGTCAACCAACACAACCAGGAACAACAAAAGGGTTAGCAAGCATCCTTGTCACCATTCTTCACAGGAATAGGCTATTCTGTGAGCCTATTCTGATGTACGACGCGGCAAGTGAAGTTGTCGTAAGATTCCTTGATCAGATCAATATTTTTTGCTAGAACTCCTCTATCGCTTAAACTCTTCCAAATTGCGTCCTGCTCTGGTTTATCAAAGATTTTCTGGAAGTTGACGAAAACTACGTACAGTGGTGGATTCCGCTCGATACACTCCTCAAAAATGATTCTGAGTGTATGTATTTGGAATGTTCTGTGCCGAATTCCAGTTCGAAATTTTCTTATTGAATTTTTTTATAATTTAGTTTTAATATGGCATGGGGATAAGCTAAGCCCTACGCACCCGAGACGGTGGTTTCAAGGATCAACGGTAGTATTCTCCTCTATATTTAGCCTCAGTAGATTGCCATCCCCCGGTGGGTTAGTTACCACCAGCTTAAGCCAATCTATGAGTTTCACCTGCTGCAAAACGTGGACCCATGTAAGTAGGAGTTGAGAGGAGTGGCTAGTTTTATTAAGAGGAACAGGAAGACAAAATAATATTCGTGTCACTCTCTATTAGTAGGCAATTGCATTACATTTTTATTTTTTTTACATTTAAGGCCTATGGTCCCTT
>JXPH01055697.1:594-11269 GCA_001014845.1 Mochlonyx cinctipes | reverse complement strand
GTTGAAGAATAAATTATTAAAATTAAAAAAAAATTATATTGAAATTAAGAATATTATAAATTATCTCATCGTATTTCTATGAAATTATGATACTATAGCTTACCTTTTTTGCACATAATTCATGTTAAAATTGATATTTTTTCTGCAAAAAACAACGTTTTTGCCCAAATCAAGCTGTCATTACATTGAATGAAATTTGTAGCTACTTTTTACGGTTTTTACACCTTAACAGAGTTTTTTATTCATATTGAATGATAGCAGTTAAATTTTTATTTGGAGATCTTCTTTAATTTGTCATTTAGACAAACGTTATTTTTATTTATTTTGAGGAATTATCAGAGATTATAGAAGGGGGTTTATTATGGTTTCTGAAGGCGTGGGAAATTGTGATTTATTGTTAATCTTGAATAGTGGGTGAGAACATAATAACATGTGAGACAATTAGTCGACACGTTTGTCTATGAATAAAAATACAAATTGTTGTCAAAAAACATGAATTTTCCTGACGAAATTATGAAAACGTGGGATTTTAATGTGTTTTTTTTGCCAAAAAGCAGGGAAATTAGAGATAGATTAATTTTTACATGATCAAATGGTGGTTTTATCCTGAAACTGGAATTATTTTAGACAGGGTTTTTCCTAAATTTTTTATAGTGTAGTAAGACATAAATTTCTTCATATTTCGCTCCAAAATGATTTTTTTGTTCGATTTCACCAAAATTGAAAAAGTAAGGGCCGTCAATTTTTGGGTTCAAAGTATGCCCATTTTTGGAACAACATAGAACAAATTTGGCTTATTTGGCTTCAGAAGTTCATTTCGAAACTATCTTTGAATCACCTCCAGAATCATTTTCTCCTGTTTTGTCGATTTTTTTGTTCCACTCTTTTAGGTTGTATATAAAAGGTGCACTTGAAAAACAATTTAGCAAAAAAGAAAAATATTCAAATTGTTTACTTCTGGACGCATCAGAGTTTAAGAGGTAATGTATTCGAGCTATAGTGTCGAATATGCCTCCACCCGCCGCTGGTGTATGTATGTATGTGCGTACAATAATCCCTATGAAGTATGTAATGCATCGAGTAAAAGATTTCGGGCAAATGAGGAGTGGGCAAACGTAGTACATACTTTCGTTTTGTATTTTACTATTTTTATTATTTTAAACGCTTTTTTACGAGTCATTTTAATGTAACTTATGTGATATCCATATCAATAGTTTAGTTGTATGGAAAGTGAAAGTTCATTGCCCGCCTTTATGTCTAGTCTATGGTTGTTTGTGTGTTGTTTTAAATTTTGATTTAACCCTATAGTGGCCGTTTGTATATCAAAATTAAAAGATTTTCTCATTTTTTTACGCAATTTATTTTTTAAACATTTAGAGCAATTAAGTATGGAAAATTGCTGCTGACTGGTGCCGCGCCTATACTCAGCAAAAAAAATCCAGCTTAAATAACCGAACAATCGTTTGCAAATAACAATTCACCTGGATAGTTGTAAGCTTCAAATTATTGGAATGTGCCAAATTATTGGAATGTGTTCCAGAAAGTACAAATGTATAGCAAAATTTTAAAATTTGTTCTAATAAATTAGATTGTACCAAAAATGTATTTCCTTCTTCAATCAGGCGCCTTGCCAATAAAACTAGGCAGAGATATCTTCCTATGCCCGAAGTAATCAACGATGTTTGGCAAGCAATTTCGAAATTTGCTTCACAAACCACGGATTTGGTACACAAAATCAAGAATATGGTACATATTTTTACCACAAAATTGAAGTACGCTACAAGTTAACTTTTTGGTACAGGCTATGGACTGATTTGTCCCATTAACGAACTCGTTCAGCCAAATCGGTTACGAATTACGTGAGTCACTCTGTCTACGCATACATACAGATGCACACACGAAAAACCGAATAATTTCAAGGGAATTATTATCAATGAATTATTTTTTTTAAATTGATTTAATCGTGGAGGTCGTAAAACCTAGAAAATCCATAAAACGGGATTTCACAGTTTCGACTATTAATAGAATATCCAAGTGCTTAAATCGATTACTGATATTTTTAAGGTCCATGTGACTACTGCATCTGCCTTTAAAATACAGGGTACAGGATTGAAATTAAAATTCTGTTTCTCATCGTTGTTGATAATTTAATCCACATTGTGCCCTCAATTATTCATAAATAATAGGATGAACAAGATAATTTCTGATATGTATCTCAGAGCCACAAAAATAAAAACGTTTAAAAAGCGTTATGGTGTTCATTTTCATGTGGAAGAGTTTAGCTACTTTCCTACCACCAATAATTAGACGTCATGGATTGTCTGTAGAAATAAAGATTTGCTCAATGGTCTGGTAACTCGATCAGCTTAGCCATTACAGTGATAAGCTCAACAAAATACAAGTTACAATTCTGTCTCGCAACTACAAAACGCAGTAACTGACATTTTATTAGTTATGAGAAAACGCCATTTTTCTTGAAGATCCTCTTCATTACCAAAATAATAACCAATTTGGTCCGTTAAAACTTTTTTTAAACGTTTTTGGGATTTTTCGCGACTTCATGGACTTTGAAAGACTTAGTTGGATTTTTAAAAACTTTCAGAGATTTTTAGGGAATTCGAAAGACTTTTAGACATTTTTCATTTTTTTTAGGGACCTGGTGGGACGTAGGTCCCTAAATTAAAATGTTACCTACACACGATCTTCCTTTTAAAGACACGCAAAACTTTTTTAATTTCACAGTTTTTTTTTTCATTGAATGCGCGTTGTTAATCTGTAGTTGCTTTTTTCTAAATTGATGGCTATTGCGATTGAAAAAAAAATCTCGACGCCAAGTTGTATATTTTGGATTATACATTACTAATTCATGATTAACTCAATTTTGGTAAAAATGTCAGTTACTGCGTTTTGTAGTTGCGAGACAAAATTCACTAAGAATAAATTTTACGTTAGTGTGTCTAGAATACTATCTCAATGCTCCCTCGTAGAAGCTGAAATTTTCAGCATAAGCTTTTTCGGGCATTAGAATTCAGAATATGTTGGTCGGACCAAAAAATTCTTGTCCCACAATGGTTTTTAGCTTTTCTTTCTTTCATCATATCTACAGATAGAAAAAAAGCTTATGAAATTAGTAAAATTTAAATAATTTCGGTGCTTCGGGAAAAGTTGCTCCTATACGCTAAAAATTTTTTACTGATAAATCAATAGAATGTATCGTTTTTCAAGAAACATCGGAATTATTGATATTTTTTATATGGGATTTTCAAAGCGATGATTCCACTTTTTCTTGAAAATCAATACATTCTTTTGGGTTACTAGTACACATTTTTTAGCGTGTAGTCATCTAAAACATGGAAAACCCAAAAAAAATCTGTGTGTGTATGTTCGATAACTCACGATTTCACTTCACAAATCATTCCATGTGATCTGAGGGCCTCCATACAAAGACACCAGAATTTTGCAGAATTCCCTAGTGTTCGGAATGAGCTCAAATTTAAAATGTAAATATCGGAACCAAACTTACCATAATAGAAAAAATATCGTCCAATGAGTGGTAAAATAAGACGTCTAGCTTATTTGCAGCACCGTTTACGTAGGACAATAATTTCTGAATTCTTATGCCCTAAAAAGTTAATGTTGAGAAGTTCAACCAGGGGATCGTTGACGCCGTTTTTGTTACAGGCTCTCCAACTGGGTGGACGCTCTCTATACGAACTGGAGACTTCGACAAAGATGATATGTACAAATTTTGAAGACGATCAGAAAAGTATTTACAGAGTTATCCAAGAAAGTCAGTTAATTGGAAGCACCAGGAATGAATAATATTATCCCAATTATATTATTATAAATAGTATAAGAACTGTTCCTGGATACCTACCAAAAGCTTATATTCCAAATTTCAGCTCATTCCGATCACTAGAACTCGAGAATTCTGGAAGAGTCCGGTTAGTAGGAGCCCCCAGTTCCCGATGTGCCAGGGTCAAATATTTTTAGGAGCTGTTCTTGTGTACTTACCAAAAGCTTGAATTCCAAATTTGAGCTCATTCCGATCACGGGAACACAAGAATTCTGGAAGTTCCTGCTACTTGAGAGCCCTCAGATCCCGATGTCCCAGGGTCAAAATTTCTTAGAAACTGTTCTTGGATACTTGCCAAAAGCTTATATTCCAAATTTGAGCTCATTCCGATCATTAGAACTCAAGATTTTTTTAAAAGTCTGTAAATTTCGTATGGGAGCCCCTGATCCCGTGGTCCGATGTATGTGGCCCATCTACGAACTTGACCTTACGGTTGACAAAAAAAGCATCCATACCAAATTTCATCAAAATCGGTTGAGGTTTGCGCGAGTTATCGTATTAACACACCCACCTAGACACACAAAAAAAAATTTCGGATTTACGGATAACTTTTGTGAGGACAGAAAGAATTCAATTTTTTTTATTTTTCCGAGGAATTTATAAGCTTTCCATCTATAAAACTGATATAGTGATGAAAAGCTAAAAGCTTTCACTCATATACTAATTCCAGAAACGCATGTTTGAATTTAATTTAATTATTATTGTAAATTAAATTAATTTTTATCATACTTTTTTGCACGCTATATATATTTTGTATGATATGCACTAAATAAAGTATTAATTTTTAAGACCATGAAATGGATACGAGATATAATAGTAACTTATTCAGACGTTAATCTATCCTTAGTGTGCTTCAATAGGAATAACTCTTCTTGAGCCAAGTTGAAAAACAAAAACAGTCTTTTATCAACAAATCTAAATCAATTAAAATTTTGCCAAAAGTAAAGTTTAAAGTACTAGCAAAAAATATTTAAAATGTATGCACAAAAATTTGATTTGAAAGATTAGAGACATTAAAAACTCAACAGTAAATTCTCCCAGTAGTACAATTTTTTCTCTACTGTGTGGGCTTTCGAAACATAGTTTTGTACACCATTTGAGAAAAAGCTTCAAAAAATTTAAATTGAACTAGATTAATGTCTTAATGGCTAACCTACGGGGTTCTAAAACGGCTTTTTTAAATAAACGATGTCTTTTTTGTACGATTTTATCTATGAAATGAATTTGTAACGGAAAAACGATTTAATTTAAATACATATTGCCAAAATTTTGCATATAAGATGTCAATTTAAATCAAACCCATCCATTTCAATCAAACAGTTAATTAGGCCATGCAGAAGATTGAAATCTTGTCTGAGAATGGAAACCAGTTTTTAAAATTTAGTTGTAATGTCTGTTGTCACCATACAATTGAATATTACGGGAAATAAATTTTCCCATTTTCACGCTTGGGACACTCAATGGCAAGGTTAGACGGGAAAATGATCTTAATCTACAAAAATAATGATAATATTAATATTATATAGGTATAGTGAAAGTTTTTTTTACGCTTTGCATTTTATTTAGTTTTTTACGGATTGAATTACCAGACAATTATCTTTCATGGTCAATCTTTTTTTGGCCAAATGAAACTGAAAGTTGTATATGTATATTGAGACGAATCCAATTTTATGTTTATGTTGAAATTGAGCAGCATATGGTGATGAAAATGAATATTTTTATTTGTGTAATTTTGTGCCTACGTGACATGTCTGAGATTTAATTTGACATTTTCAAAATTGTCGGTCAATTGCCTGACGGTGCAAAGAAACATGCAAAACCATAAAATGAAAGTGAATTTCAATATTTTTAGATAATTAATAATTAGAAGTAAAGCCGGATTTGACATCAAAAGACTTGCAGTTTAAACGACGAACTCTATTTTTTTTGTTTTTACGTAATATTATTCGAAGTAAAATTACGGAGATTTGGCAGGAAATCAAACCCACTCATATATATTTTAGAACACATTAAAAGCTTCTATAGGAATCATTTGTCAAAATTTTAATCTCAGCTTATCGAGTACATTCAGAGTTTATGTCGATAAGCATTAACAGTTTATCCGTGATTAAATTGCTATAAATTATTATTATTGTAAGTAGTTTTACATTCAACGGAGTTTAAAACTATTGATGCTTCTAGACGTTAGTTTTAACATGTTTTGAAACTGGATCTCTTTACTCCATATAAAAAGTCACGATTTTAGAGTACGCAAAACCCAAAATGTACAGAGAAAAAATTACAGGAAATTTATTTTTGTCTATTTTCTGCCTGAAGGAAGTCGATGAATGGATGGATTATCAGCTATTGCCGGGGGTGAGATAAAGTTATTATCACAGGTGCGGCCTCAATACGGGCCCATTGTGCGTAACTCCAAACTGAAGGACTAGGTAACAGGACAGGATAATGGTGATGACAGTGCAGATCTGTGCAAATGGACCTACAGTGCGTTCCGAACCACCGCAACGGTTAATCTAACGTGTTGCCAGTTCTTTAGCAAATCTGTATTGCTACAGACACCCATCAAGTTCTAATTTTGCTACAAAGAAAGTGACTATCCTTCTGCTTCATGAACTCCATACAAACGCCTTCTATCCGGTACTTTCTCACGTCTGGTTAGGTGAGCCTAAGTACATATATGGCTCTGTCGTTACATGTCGGAAATTGCTTCAATTTTCAATTATTTACCCTATCGACAACGCCGAAAAAAGTAAATTCGCCGTCCGTATTGACTGCCCAGGTTGCTTGATGGTAATGCGCCTGCCTATCAACCACAAGAGCACGGGTTCAAGTCCGACCCTTGACGATGGCACAAACTTTTGATTCATGTGTTAATGAATAATAGAGTAAACAGAGTAGTTTCCGACATGTATCGCCAGAGCCATGCTATCCAAAATATATTTGATGCAACAACTTAAGTATGGGATGAAAGGGACCCTTTTGTAGCAAGCGGCTGATCCATATAAGTTTGCGTCATCTAATTTCTATCTTCATACTAATCATACCACCTTGCTGCCATAAATCAGTTCTTTCGAGGCCATCTTGCCAATGGATTTGTCGCTGATATTGATTGATAAATGTCTAAATGTTCTTGATGACTGACTCAGTCACTTTCAGTCTCGGACGCATACAGTAGTGTTTGGTATAAATATAGAAGTAGGTGATTCCTGGTGTATGAAACTACCCCTTGTGCCTAACTTTACAGCTTCTACAAAATTTAAACGTGGTATTGGACTCTATGCCAGCTGGAGATTTCAACGACGTCTCTATTGGCGTCTAATTTACATTTGGAGCACTAGTCGTTCTGTACTTAGTCCATGCAATTTAAATGTATGAGGGAAAAGCAAACGGCACACAAACGCACTATCGTAAACCTGGTAAACGGTATTTTTAGTCGTCTGGTATTAAGAAGGGGTTAGTCTAAGCTTCATTGTCATAGATGTCCTTATGTACACGACATTAGCCTTCCGTACCCACACATTTTTCCAAGACCGGAAAGATAGCCTCAAATGTGACTCAGGGCCTATTGCATAGTGGTGTCGAAGTCGAGTCGAAATCGATACCAAAAGTACTATCGTTTTGTGTAATTGCTCAACGATTGAATTAAGATCAATCGATTGATTAGCAGAGAATTTAGCTTGATATTTAAAATCTCTTTCTAATTTTGAATTTTGATCTATAAGCTATACTAAGGTTCAAAGAACTCAAAATCTTGGCTCCATCGTTTCATTTTTCTTAGGTTTCCGCAAACTCCTTTTCAGAGTAATTGAATATAATTGAATCGATTGAGGTCAGCTTTATGAAACCATAAAATGTTAAAGTCTTGATTCCATACTATACTGACAATTTTAAGTTTTGGTTGCGCATGAAGTGTTAAAAAGAAAATAAAAAATTAAGATCATCGCTAATTACGCGTTAAAGTCTTCTGTATTTTACGTATCTAAAATCTAACAAAAAACTGTTTCTGGTATGAAGAGAGTGAAAAATTGCACTTTCGTTTAATCGTACATTGTTAAATGAAGAAAACACAGAAGAATTCAATGTCAATTAGCTTAGCAGCATAAATTGAGGATGAATCATGGAATAACAAATTAACACGAAATGGATTTAATTTATTTAATCTCATGTGTGTTTTTCTCTTATTCAACAGTTTTTTTTTAAACAATTAAGAGTTTCGTGCAGAATAGCATTGGAATCAAGAATTGAGCTAAAACATGAAATCCATATTAAAACATGTATAAAATTAAAAATGAAAGTAGGTACGTGGATTTGACCAGGCTAGATCATTGATGATAAAATTATTCGTCAATTTTTATAGGTTTGTTTAAAAAAAAAAAAAAATTTAGGTAATGGTTTTTATTACTTTTCTATTGAAAAATCGATGGACGGGTTTCTGAATATTCCTAGGTTCTTTTTTTACATAAAATTTCATTCTATGGAAATTCTATGGGAATTAGCATTGTTTTTTATCTTCGTCGGGTAAATTGTGTGTGAAAAATTATTATGTTTCCTGTGAAATTAAAAAGAAAGTATAAAAGCGCGCGCGGAAGTAAGAGTGATTGTCGTATTTCGTGACAGAATGGCTTTCGTCTCTGTTTATCATATTTTAGATTGAGTGCCAATCAGTTTTGGCATGCAATATTAATTTTCTGCACGATTACCGGGTCAGGTTGAATATATACTGTTATTTCTTGTGTAATGTTGAATATTATATTTTTAAAGAGGCATTAATCTGTCATCATTCTTTCAATACACAAACCGCAGCTTAACCAACTTCAAGCTGTGCAAAATAATCAAGGAATCGTGGAATCACTTTTATTTTCATTCATACATATTTTTTTTCGCAAATTTTAATGGGGTTCGTCGCTTATTTAAAGTTCAAGTCTTTTTTGTTTTCTGCGGTTTGTGTTTTATGTGCTAAGTTTAAAAATCTTATGCAAAATTATTGGAATATATATTTTTCTGAAAATAAATAAAATATGACCAAAATGCTCAGAAATTTGCTGGAAATTTCAAAAATAAAGCTTTCTAGGTATTTGTACTAAAAAACGAATTTTGACAAACTCTAACTTTAAAAAATCCGAAAAGGCTTTTTTCAAAAATCGTCTATTATTGAATAACTTCCATTTTGCATATGATCGGTCCCAAATTTTGGCAAAACATGTATAGATTTAAGTCCTCTAAAGAACTAGGAATGTCTCAAGTTTGACCACCGGAAACATACAAACGTATTCTGCCAGGTTTCTTTGACTCATATCATAGTACTAGATCGTTAAACAGAGTTGAACAGTGATATAAAAAGTGCCTGAGTGTTGGCCGATTATCTAAATCTCCCACACTTCAGGTGGAACTTGGTAGTGAAATTGTAAAGTGAGAGCAATTTCCATAAACTTCTACAGAATCAAACCGTGGTTTGCAGACTATAGGCTCAGACTGAGCATTTCCAAGCCAGAGATATTCATCCGTGGTGTGCAAGACTGCCTTATTGGGTAATCTACTATTGCACCACTAGTCGCTCTCGGGCCGGGTCTGGTAATAGAAAATAATAGAAATTCTGTGATTCGAATATAACATGGGAAGCAAAATACCACACAAAAGCCTCTATCATGAATATGGTGACAGATACTGTTAGGCGTCTGGTTTTGAGCGGGGTCAGACTAGGCCTCATTGTCATGGATGTCCTTATGTGCACGACATTAGTCTTCCGTAACCACGCATTTTCCCTTAACCTGACACGTGACAAATGGATAAGATGGAGGAGTCGAAGTCGAAGCGTCGATTGTATATATGAAAAAATACAATATTTAATCATAGTTGACAAAATTAAAGTGCCATTTCGCGTCAAAAATCCTAAAAACTCGAGTGACCATTTAGGCCTTTCAGAGATGTTACAAAGATGAGATTTTGTTCCGAAATTTCCTAAAAATCTGAAATTTGTTTCGAGATTTTTTATATTGTCTTAGTTTGACATATACGGTAAAAAGATACAGTATATCGGACCACGAGAATGACCAAAAGAATTATATAGGATTAGGATATGCATATACTGATAATGTATTTGTATATTTCTGTATAATCAAGCAATGTGCTTCTCATTTACAATAGTTTCACCCATTTAAAATGTATATACAAACATTAATAATATAAATAAACAAGTTAAAACCAATATAAAAAAATTTGACATAGTTAAAAATAAATAAAATCACATAAGTAATGCACTGGCTTCTTTTGATGAATTCCAGAGCTGCAGCTTTAAAAGCCCAAATCCTTTCCACTGACGTGACAGTTGATGGCAAGGAGTTCCAAACTCTAACGCCATCTATTCTAAAAGAATTAATTAATGTGTGCAAATTGTTGAAGGAAAATCTAGTTTAGTATCAGAGATGATTGTTGTGAGCATATTTCATAACGAGAAATTCCTTATGATACCACGTGAGTCACGGATGGACTCAAGTTAGAAGCCACATCTTTTTTTTTTTCAAACAATGCCATTTTAAGCTTGAACAATGAAGAGACTAAAATTAAGTTATAATTTATTGCTTATATTATCAGCAATATTTAAAACTTTAATATTTAAAAATATTTATTTCTTAAATAATATAATCATTATTTCACGATGCCAAATGTAAAATTTTAAATTCAAGACAAACTGAATTTCAAATACCTACAAAGTTTGAATAACCTCAAAATTTTAAAAGAAACATCAAAACAAAATTAAAAGTAGTAGGGTCTGCCAAAGCCAGCGATGCCATATCCAGACATTTGCTCAATATGAAATCT
>JXPH01055545.1:0-20166 GCA_001014845.1 Mochlonyx cinctipes | reverse complement strand
GCTAAATTTGGGATACTATTATCCGTTCCTGGTGCTTCCAATTACCAGACTTTCTTGGATAACTCTTTTCCTATCCTCTTCAAAATTTGCACATATTATCTTTGTCGAAGTCTCAATCCAGTTCCTATCACAAAATGTACAATAAATATGATGAAAAGCTACATAATCCACTTTGTGGTTTCCTACGTTTTTATATGAAAAATTCGGGAAATTCATTTTCAATCGACGATAAGAAAATGCTGTAATTTCTGTTAAGCAGCAACTTGGTCACCTTGGCACAAGAAAAACAGCACAGAAAAAACTGTGAACCAATGATGCAGAAAAAAATCATTTTCATATTATTTTTAGGCAAAACGGTTATATACAGTTGTCAAAATACTATACATAGCCATTGAAGAGTTGTTACAAAAAAACAAAACAAAAAGTTATCAATCTTGAAATACGTAAGAGAAAATTTGGTTGGAATGGGCACACGGCACACCTTCAAGAGAAGTTCCGAAAAAGTATGGCACTGAGCACTTGTTGACAACCTACAAGGTAGCAAAAAAAGCGAATGAAAAAAGACATGGCGTCACTCTACACTACCCATAAGAAAATAAATCCGTACTGTTCGCATACTACCCGCATACTGCAGCATTTTCATGGGTATATGGGTATAGTATGCGAACAGTACGGTTTTATTTTCTTATAGGTATTGTAAGCCAAAGTTTAGGCAGAATAGTGTCGAGCTCTCCGTTTAACAATATAAAGACTTGAAAGAAACTGCAATCCAACGTACGGGTTGGGAGATAGAGTGCTAAAAAGCATTGCCCTCATTTAACAAATTAGAATTATGTCCAGATTTTCATTTCAAACATGGCATTTGTGCAATAAAAAGAACTCCTCAACATCTCAGCAACAAGCGTGAACGCATTGAGAAATTGATAACATGCGAGACCTCTCCTTGACAAAAAAAATACAGAAATATAAAATGAGACTTTGTTGAGAAGTGGTGAACAGCGTTGTCATACAATTTTCGATGGTATCTGTGTTTGTCAGAAAAAATGTCTGTGTTCACGTCTGTGTTTTAAAATTTTGAAAATCTGTGGCAAAGTCTGTGTAAATTAAAAAAAATCTGTGCATAAATCTGTGCAGCTTTTTTTTAATTTTAGAGATTTTTGAAGATTTTTGAAGATTTTTACATCTCATATGGTAAAAAACGACAAATTGAGACACCTTATGTACTGGGATATTGAAAGAAAGTAATTTAAATGATTTTAGAAAGAAAACATTTAAAAGTCTGTGTAAAACTGTGCAATTTTCAAAACCTGTGTTAAGTCTGTGTTAAAAATTTTGTCTGCCCTAAATCTCAAAAACCTGTGTAAACACAGACATATCTGTGCATATGGCAACGCTGGTGGTGAAATGTTTTTCAATCATCACAGAGTGACTGACACGATGTTAAATTTTTTAATCATATTGGAAAAACTCACCTTTCTTTCCCGTGTACGCGTGTCTTTTTAGTCTATCATACAAATCTTCTTTCGTTCCATAGAGTGACGCATTTGATCTCGCCAATGAATTCAGTTTCCCATTTGTACCATGAAGACCTAGAAAGTTGTCTTTAAAAATTATCCAAATTAATATTCTTATTGAGACAAGTCTTATTCTTGAGCCAGAAATAAAAGATCATCTTTTGAAAAATTAACAGTGAAATTACCTTCTTTCATGTATGTTTCGTTATAGAAATTTGGCATCTCCCAACCATCTTCTTCGTCATCGTAATAGTGCGCGTAGGTGCTGTGGTGTGATGGTGCTATACTCTCTGCATATGGCGTATGTGCTCCGTAATAGAAGTTCACTTGAGATCCTGTTTGATCAGCGGCTGGTGATAGCATTTTCTTTGGATCACGACGTTTGTTTGCCCTACAAAAACAATAATAAAATATTATTTTCAACTGCCCAAATATCGGGTAATTGTGGCTTACCTAGCGCAAATCATCCAAATTAATAGCACAATTAAAATGATGAAAATGACTGTAGCTGCAATACCTCCAGCAATATAAGCAAACTCTGATCGTTCTGCACATTTTGGTCCTGTGAAAGATCCTTTACATCTACAAGATGGTGTTCCTTTAAGATCTTTGACACATTGCCCTGAGTTTTCACAGAAACCATCGCAAACATCCAAACAGAACATTCCGGTCCCGTTGAATCCTGGTTTACATTCACACTTGAAGTCTGATGTTTCTGGTACCAAAATACAATAGGCATTTAGATCACAATGCGTTTGTCCTTCTGTCATTGTGTCACATGGATTTGTACATTCGGCTTTGCTTGTGGCGGCTGAGGTTTTTGTACTGTGGTTCGGTGGGCACGGCAGACATGAAGTTTGCTGTGTTTCTGTTTGATAGAATCCTTTCTTGCATTCAACGCACATGTTCATTGTTCCATTCAAGTATGTTCCTGGTGCACAAACTGGTAGAGAACATTCTTCAACAGCAGAGGCGCCAACTTTAGGAGTGGTTCTTCCGATTGGACAAGCTGCACAAGCTGGTTGAATTCCTTGCGTTCTGTATGTTCCTCTTGGACAAGGTTCACATTTACCATCAGCTCCCAATTGCATTCCAGACATACATTCATCGCGACATTCATCCTTAGAAGTGGCTTCTGCTGTTCTTGTAGTCTGTCCAAGTCCACAAAGTTCACATGAGAATGATCCTTCGTTCGGTTGATAGAATCCGTATCCACAAGGTTTACATAGTCCAGTTTCAGGATCCAAGAATTTACCAGCAGGACAACGTTCTTTACAATCAGCAGCTGATCTTGCGCCAAAGCTTGATGTAACTCCAGGACGTCCAGCGATTGTTGGGCATTTTGTACATTGCAAAAGTCCTGTTTCCGATTGGTACGTTCCAGTTGGACAATGAACACAAGTCTTGTTTTTGATATCGTAGAATGTTCCAACAGCGCAAGGCACACAATCAGGCACAACAACAACCTGTCCAACAGGACAAGCGTACTCCGATGTTAATACTAATGAAGCTGGATCAGGTACAGTGTTGGGAAGGATGTCTTGAACAGCAAATTGGTCGTCTTCCAAAATCAGTTTTTGAAGCAATGTCTGCACATCAGATTTCTCTCCTGTCGATGAATGTAGCACAGGGTCGCTATTGAAAAATGAAATTTATTTAAGATAAGCTCAAACTACGGTATTAATCCTAGAGTTTAGTAAAAACTATCACCATTAAAAATATGTACAAAAGAATGTGCGGAAAAAATTTGGTTAAAAAAATTTGAAAAAATGGTTGTGTTAAAGGAGCCAAAAATATCCAAAGCGGTGCTGTTATGAATCCTAAGAAAAGAATAAAACGTACTTGATAGCTGGGAAAGCTATTTCCAGGGTATAAGTGTCACCATTTTGTTGACGGCCCTGTCTGGACCTCGTATTTGTCACCGGAGTGGGTGATGTAATTTCGATGGCTGATTTTGGTGAATCGCTATAAAATTATGTTACAACAACATTTATAAATATGCTCACAAACATGAAAAAGGTGACATAAAACATCAAAGTGCGACATCGTAACAAAAACATTGAACAAACACGAGAAAAACATTAAAATTTAGTGTAATAATTACCTTATGATTGGAATCAACGCGTCAACGACATATGTGCTTTCATCTTCTTTCTTGTCAACTGCCTGTCTCTTAACGATGTTGCTGTTGTGTCCACCTACTCCTCGATAATGATCGCATTTGACATCGATCTGTAATTCTTTACATTCCCTTGATCCTTCAGTAGCGTACGAGCAGAAATTCCAGTCTCTATTCAAAGAATTGACGGCATTCTTAACCTTTTGACGCAATACTCCTTGTCCAGCCTCGTTACAAAGAACATCAGATGGGAAAAGCATTTGAATCCTAAACACTCTTTGGGCGGGTTGTGATGCTGTAAAAAACTTGTTAGCAAAATTTTGAGACTATAGTAAAAAAGTAATTACCAGAACATGATGGATAAACTAAAGCTTGTGCAGGATCAGATGTTGGTCTCCAGAAACCTTCAGCTCCACAAGTATAAAACTCTGGAACAGGTTCCGAGAATTTCAATCCTGGGTTACAAGAGATTTCACAAACCTTGAACTGTCCACCTGCACCCCAATCTTTGCAAACTTGAGCTCCACCTAATGGATCTTGTAATGGAGGACAGAATTCAGCAAGTAGTGATACCTTGAAGTTACATGATGCACTATTTCCAGCAGCATCATAAGCAATGTAAGCGATATCATATGTTCCCCACAATAACGTTTGTCCTGGACGGTGTCCGCTCTTCTCTACAATTTTAACGACACCAATGTTATCACTGAAATGTGGCTCGTCCCAGCTGACAACACTAGATCCATTTCTTGCGATAACCCACAAATCTCCCGGACAGTGTTCAACGCGTGGTGGTTCCTTATCAACTTCCAATTGTTGGCATTGTGGTCCAGAATATCCTGATTTACATTTACGTTGTCCACAAGATGATGGTACAGCTCTTTCGACTCCTCCAGTTGTTAGTTCGTATCCGCCCCAATTTAGAATTAGGCTTCTATACAAGACAGGTTCACTACGGCAATCACGGACTTGTTTCTGAATTTCAGATGTCACATCCAGAGCACGTCCCCAAATTTGAGCTTTTGTAATTCTACCTTGGAATCCAGCTTCGCTATAAGAAACGGATGCGGCCGAATTTTCTTCTGGTTGTGGGCGACCCAAAACAGACCACATACTATAAACAAAAGTAAATTTAATAAAAATAACTTTGAAAACAAAAATCAACTTACAATTCAGGAATAGTACGCCCTCCGCCATATTCAGCCTTGCTTGCGATCAATCCTTCCGTGATCAATTGCAATTGTCCAACTCTTCCATCCCAAACAATAGCTACATGATGCCATTGTCCATCGTTAACTGTAGTGTATTCCCTGAACGATAAGAAAGCATCTTGAAGATCTGGGAACAAAGAGATTTGAATTCCACTTGAGTGTGCTTGCATCATCAATCGCCTTCTTGTTGGCACATGTGGAGAACTGTGAAAAGGAATAAACGATTAAAATACTTTCAAATTAATGTACAAAAACAAACAACTTACTTGACTCCATAAAGTGTAAAGAAGATACCAGAATCATCCTTATTGGCAAACTGAACCCACATTGCAACTGTTAAACTGTCTGTAGATCCAGTATAGAATGGAACAACTTGAGCGGCTGTTGATCTTGTAGCGTCACTGAAGTAGAGATCGTAATCAACTTGAATTGCTGTAAAAATGAGGATATGAAAAACTATTGAATCGAATACCTAGAAAATAAAACTTACTCTTCCTACAATCATCTCCAGTCAAATTAAAAGGACATTGGCAATAGAATCTTTCTGTCAAATCAATACATGTTGCTCCAGGTGGACAAGAATTGTCTTTGCAGTCAACGATATCATCTTCACAATTTTGACCAGTGAATCCTGGTGGACATTTACAAGTGTATCCTGATCCTTTATCGACACAAGTGGCTCCGTTCTGGCATGTTCCAGCTTCACAAGCATCAAATTCATATTGACATCCAACTCCAGCATAATCTTCCGAGCATGAGCAGTTCAATCCAGATCCGTAGTCTCTACATTGTCCTCCATGCATACATGGGTTTCCAATACATCTTTCTGGAGCAGTTTCACATTTCTTTCCATCAGTTCCACTTGGACAAACACAGAAATAGTCTTCGAACAAATCAATACAAGCAGCATCATTTTGACAAGGGCGTTGAATAGAACATACAGCAACCTCCATTTCACAACGATTACCAGTCCATCCATCAGGACAGATACATTCATAAGATCCAACACGATCGCGACATTTTCCTCCATTCAAACATGGTGAATTTTCACAGTCGTCAATATCAGTTTCACAAGTGGCTCCAGTAAATCCTTCACGACATTTACATTCAAATTTATTGTCCAAATCCAAACATCTTTCTGTTCCGGTTGGGTTGCAAGGATCACTTAAGCATTCATCAATTTCAGCTTCACATTGCAATCCAACATATCCTGGACGGCATTTACATGTAAATCCATCTAATTGATCAACGCAAGTGGCTCCATTTTGACAAGGATTGCTTGCACAATCGTCAATTGCATGTTGACAGTTCTTTCCAGTGTATCCAGGTTCACAAGTACATTGATATCCGTTTACAAGATCAATACAATCTCCATCATTTTCACAAGGATCATTTGCGCAGTCATTGATATTCATATCGCAAGCTGATCCTGTCCATCCTGGATGACAAACACATTCGTAAGTGAAAAATCTGTCAACGCATGTTCCATGCTTGCATGGTTCTGATAAACAAAGATCAATCTTCTCTTGGCAACGTTTTCCAGCAAAACCAGGTGGACAAGCACAGCTAAAATCGTTCACATGGTCTGTACAATTAGCTCCAAGGAGACAAGGTTTCTCAGCACAATCATCTGTATTAACTTCGCAAAGTTGTCCCTCCCATCCAGAAATACATTCGCATTTGAATCTTCCTTGTTGTAAAGCGACACAAGTTGCTCCATTTGTGCAAGGATTTCCGTTTGTGGTACAAGGATCAATTGTGATGTCGCAATCAACTCCAGTGTATCCACTTCTGCAGAGACAAGTGTAGTTGTTGTATCCAGGTTCATCTTTGCACATAGCTCTAGCTGGACAAGTGTCGTTCGTACAATCCGATTTCTCTTCCTGACAATTTATTCCAGAATATCCTTTTGGACATGTGCATCTGTATCCTTGTGGCAAATCTGTACAAGTTCCTCCGTTATAACATGGTTGAGAAGCACATTCGTCAATATCAACTTCACAACGTCTTCCAGAGAAGCCTGCGGGGCAGAAGCATTGAATTCCATGTCCCATTGGGACACAAAGTCCTCCATGTTGACAAGACCCGTCGCCGCAAGTGATTTGTTTGCATTCTTCTCTTCCTGAAGCGCCGGTTCCATCAGTTTTCATGTTGGTTGGACATTCAGTACAAGTATTTTGTCCGGAAACGCTTTGATAGAAGTTTTGTGGGCATGGGGAACACGGTGCCAATCCTGTTGAGGAGTATAATCCAATTGGGCATTTTGATCTACATCTGTCCTTTGAAGGAGCAGCTGGTTGGAAAGTGTATGTTGTAGCTGAACAAGCTTGACAATCCTTGAATCCCGCAGTTGGTGGTTCACCAGAATATGAGTTTTTGGGACATTCCAAACATGGCACTAGCCCGGTTGGGGAATATGTTCCATAACCACACACTGGAATACAATCTTGTACTGATTTAGAGCCATCTTCTTTGGTGTACGTTCCAATTGGACATCTGGTACATGTTCCTTGTCTATCACGGTTCTGATAGAATCCCTTTTGGCATGGTGTACAAGATTTCTGGTTTTCTCCTGCATATGTTCCTGCTGGACAATGTAAACATCTTGGAACATCATTCTTATCCATATTCAAAACTTCTCCAATGCTGCAAGTGAATCCTCTAGTGATTGAGCTCTTGAGAGCTCTCAACGGGGGACATTGATTTCCAATAGCAGAAACGTTTGAAAGGGGTTCAATAACAGCACTGGCATATGGGACGCTTAAATCAAAGATCAAGTTCAATGTAGATCCACAAAGATCGTACAATTGTGTTTGTCTTACGGCAGGGACAATTGCTAGTACAAAGTCCACTTTCACCATATTTTCTTCCAACAACGATGGAACTGATTTGATGAAGGAAACATTCATGTTAACATTGACAGCTGAACAGCGTTGTGACAAAATCTGGTTCAAGTTCAGGTAGTACTGTGCCATCAAGTCCTGGTATTGTGATAAGCAGGAAGTTGCAACAGCTCCGTTAGCACGATAGATCATTGTTGCTGTGACATGGTAGTCAGCTTGTTGTGTATTTTCAGAGACACAATCAGGAACAACGGATGATGGTTTCCATAATCGTTTTGTTTCACACGAGAATGTTTTTACCTTATCGTCATCGGTGAATCTGAAGCCAGCTTTACATGTCGCAATACATTCAATACCCTTATCTCCTGGAAGACAGTTAATATCTCCGTTATTAGGTGGTTGCAACTCCCAATCAACGCAAGGTGTTGCTTGAACAGAGACTTGGAAGTGACAAGTTGCTTTGTTATTGAATTTATCGGTAGCGATAACAGTGACGTTTTCAAAGCCTCCAATTGGAATTGTTGCGTGGTCTGGGACAAATTGCAATTTAACCTCTCCTGATTCATCCAAAGTCTTGACGCGTTTCCTGGTATCATTGAACATGACTGCATAACTATCTTGTTTATCAACTAGCTCAATAACGTAACTTTGAGGACAGCTTAATAGTGGTGGTGTAACATCAGGTACTGTAATGTTGATTTCACAAATGGCTACATTACCATCATAATCAAAGGCAACGTACTTAACAACTGTGTCTTGGAAGACATAAGATGGTGTTTTGAAGCTTTGTGGCTTAACTTCCAAACGGGCAATCGATCCTGAATTATCAACAGCGGTTGGTTCGGTAAAGTTCACAGGAAGAACCCCTCCATTTTCATCACGTTTAACAATGATTGGTTGTTGTGGACAATTTTGGAAGACTGGTGGTTCATTATCGACACATGGAGAATATCCGTAATCATATCCTAATAGTGGTTCAGTTTCAGGTTCATCACATCCCATCAACTCGAATTTCAAACAAGCATTATCCATGTAACTAACAATTCCCAAGATGACAAAACGGGCCTGAACGTATTTAGGGAGGGTGATCATAGCTAGTTCGCCATAGTTTCCTGGATCTCTCATTGTTAGATTGAAATTAGGGAAATAGACGACGTAGTTCTCACTTTCAGCTTGTTTGTAGAAGAATCTGATTTCAGTAGGACGTCCAACAATATCGTTGGTAACAACACCTTTCACTAAAATGGCTTTAACGCGATAGACTTTTCCGAGATCAACACTGACGTAAGTGAAAGCTTCTTGTTTCCCACACCATCCGGTCACGGAGTTCAATCGAATATTTCTAGCTTCATAATTTGGCCGTTCTGATGTTGCATTAATAGCACTATCTGGGATCTTTCCAGAAGACAAACCTAATGGTCTAATGACTTTACATTCTGGCTCACGGATACAAGTGATTGGTCTTGGATTGATGAGAATATAACCGGGTCTAGCACATCCGAACAAAACTTCAGAGCTTTGCTCATAGCTTCTTGCAATTTGGAATCCATCATTTGGACGACCTGGATCAGCGCAAACGGGTCCTTCACATCTCAAATCTCCAAAGTCCCAAACTCCGTTAGGTTGACATCTTACAACATTATCGTGTTTCATTGTTTGTCCAGCTAGTTTAAAAGTGTTTTGGCATCCAAAGAAGAAAGAGCTTTGGAATTTTGTGTCCACAAAGGTTCCGTACTCAGCGCCTGGTGTTGGCATTGGTTCACCGCACTCAACACGAGGACATGCTGGGGAGGACCCTGATAGCCAGTAATCTGGTAGACCTGGCTTTGGATCGTACACGCATTGTCTGAATCCAGCACTTGCTGTTTGACGTAACGTTTTTCCTGAAGAACTGCATTGTAAAGTGACATTGTCACGGAATGGGACCAAGATTGTGTCTTGATCAGGTCTAATGATTGCTAATCCTTCATTTTTGTCATCGGGCAATGATACACATTTGGCATCTGAAAAATAAAGCGATATTAAAATTTTGATATCTTTTTAATTATGGTCAAATAACTTACATTGACACTCTGGTACACTAGCATTCCATTGTCCATTTGACAAACAAAGGAGGGATGAGCTTCCTGACATGACATATCCAAAGTTGCATTGAAAATTAATCAAATCTCCGAAATGATGCTGCACCTTACTGGTCAATAATTTTCCATTTTCAGGAGCGATCAGTGTAGGACACATTACAGGGACACAAGTCTTGTTTCTTTGATAAGTATCACCATCAATTTCTCCGGTTTCTGATTTTTCAACGGCGAATCTAAAATAATATTATTTTAATAGAATCAAATAACAAAAGAAAGATAATAAAAATATTACCCAGCGGTTCCATTTTGAGTAAATAGTTCAAATCCAGAGTTACATGAACAAGAGTATGATCCAGGAGAGTTTACACATTTCTGATCACATCCTCCATTATTTTTAGAACATTCATTGACATCGACACAGTCCAATCTCGTGCATCCCATAACTTCAAGCTTCATGCATGGAGCAATAACGTAGTCTTGGACACGAAAACGGATATATCTGGCTTCAATTGGTATTGGGAGGTTCAAAATCGATAGAGTTGGTTCCAAAATTCTGAATTCAACAGCAGTTCCATCGGGATTTGCGTAATCTTTGAAAATATCTGTTAAATCGTCTGAATATTGTAGACGAATAGCTGATGTAAAGGCAGCTTCACCGTCAAACCTCTGAACGGCCATTGTACGGAATCCACGAACGATTGTTGGTGCTTTGAAGTCAACAATAACCCAGTTTGCTCCTGGTTCCATCGAGTTACCACACCATCCAACTGAATTCAAACGTAACATTCCTTTGTTGTAGCCATCTTCGGTTGAAGATACTATGATGCTTTCATCGGGAATTCCACCATTAGCAAGCCCCAAATCTCCAACTGGACGACATTCTGATGTCGGGGTAAATCCTTTTTTACATTGGCAGAAGAAAGATCCTGGTGTATTCATACATTCGGTTGATGCTAAATCACATTGAGAAGATCCACACTCGTTGATGTCTTCACATGTTGGTGCTTTACCAAATCCTTGACTTTCATCGCATTTGATAATGTTGGATCCGTTTAATTTGTATCCTTTGTAGCACTGAATCCTGGCTTCATCTCCGAAGAAGTATTGGCGGGTTTGATCTACAACGAATCCGTTTTCTACTTCAGGAAACGTGTAGCACCTCTTTCTTGAACATGTTGGTACATCGCTGCTCCATGTTCCGTTTGACATACAGATTAAAACAGGGTGACCATTACGTTGATACCCTGGCTCGCATTCGAATCTGATAATTGTTCCATAACTACGACCTCCTCCGTTCAACAGCGTTACATTAGCATGTGGGACTTCTGGAAGTGGGGGGCATTGCGAAGCTAAACAGGAAGGTTGACGTTCCCATCTTCCATCAGATAGACAAGAAATCTTTTCAATAGCATTTCCTGACGCAAAGGCAAATCCAGCGTAACACTGATACATTGCAACTCCACGGTACGTTACGTTTGATGATCCAATTGAAAATCCATTATCAATTTGAGGTACTGGTCCACAGTAGACCTCCTGACATTTAGGAATGTAATCAACGCTCCACTTGCCTCCCATTTGACAAACAGTGCTGATCTTATTTTTACCAGTAGCGAACTCTTGTCCAACTGGACAGTTGAATGTGATTGCTGTACCAAAAGCGGTGTCACGGCTTGACGCTAAAGCTCCAAATCCTGGTTTTAATTCGGGACAATCAGCTGAGAATGTTGCTGACCATCCTTTAGCGTTATGAAGGGCATCTGAAACGAACTTGATCAACATTTGTCCTGAAGAAGCTGTTAAAGTCAATTTTGGAACAGTTTTTCCAGTGAATCCATTTCCAGAATGTAGCCTTAATCCAGATGTTGATGCACCATCATACACTTGGACAATATCGCTGGTGTGTACATTAAAGTCTTGGAACCTCAACGATAATGGACCTCCGGTTGGATTTTGTACTTTGAACAAGCATTCTTGATTACTTGGATAGTCATTGAGACCGAAAGCTGGGGAGATTACTGTTCCATTCTTAGCTTTAACAGTCGCCGAACATCCTTGAGTGTACTTGATGTTGAATCCCTTTTGAGAATCTCCTAGTGCTGTTTTGAAGTAAATGTACAATTTGTTTCCTGTCGAAATAATAACTTTTCCCTCATTTTCGGCTGTTGATCCTGTTAAACTTGTGATTGCTTGACTCATTGGACTGTCTCCGTCTCTGATCAAGAGGTAGTCTCTATTTGAGTTCAAATCCAAATCATGGACTTCCAACGAAATAATTCTTCCAGCTTGGGCTTGGATGATGTACAAACATTCCAAACCACCTGGATACATTTTCGGGTATCCTGGACTAGTCAAAAATTGACCTTGTGATGTGGCACGTAGTGTTCCGCCACAATTTTGTGGCTCAGTCTTCCATGTTGCTCTAAAGCCTTTCCTCTCAACACTTCCGTCTGATGTGAATTTGACAATCATGAAGTTTGAGGCGGTTATGTATGGTCTAGAGAGATCTAATTTTCCTGATAGTGTTGCCAAAGATACAGCTTTGTCTTCGGTTCTTCCTCCAACCAAAACCTGTACCGTATCGAAAGTTTTTTCTGTATCGAATTCTTGGAATTGAAGAACAATGTTGCTGCCTTGGGGACCTTCTAACGTCCATTTACATTTAGCTAGTGCTCCGTATTTGTGTGGGAAGTTTTGAGATTCAATAACATCTCCTCCTGATTGCATATGGTAGTGACAAGAGGCTGGGCAATCTAATTCATCGGTTCCATCTCCACAATCATCGTTTCCGTCACATTTGAAAGCTTGATTGACGCAAGCTCCATTCGAACAATGAATTGAATTTTGTGGACACGCTGGAGCTTTACACATGAATGGTAACAAACTTTCGCAAGTGTCCAATTCCCATGATTGCATTGTACTGGCTGTTGAAGCAGCAACACATTCTCCTGCTTCTGGGTTAGGTTGGTTTAGAGCCCAAAATCCTGAGTATTGAGATACTAGAGCACCTGATGCGGACTCTAAAGTATTCGTCCTCAAATCATCCAAAGATGCCAATCCTAACCAGTATTTGTCAGCATTCCGACGACTAGATTCACTTGTGGATGCAATTTCCAAAGTAACATTATTTTCACCGTAATTTTGAATTGTAACCAATTCAGCGCCGTATCTGTAATTAAAAATAAATCGTAAATTAAATTCGATGACCTACAATAATTGCAAAATATTTTTGTGGTGACCCAATGTTAAATTCTTGCACTTTCATCGTCATCATCGTTTCAATTTCTTTATAAATTTTATTTTTCATTTGAAGAGTTATGGCGTCCCAATTTTATATTGAAAAATTTCGAATGTGTGTTAATTTTATTTATCGTCAGATACGCTTCATTATTTACATACTCTATATGAATCATATTTCTCCGCATATTCACATGACGACGGTGATGATGATCATCAGGTATTTGACTAATAAACATAACTTGTTTTGTAAATTATAATAAAGTGGCACTAATGTATGCTGCTGCTTGCGATATCGATATTTGGTTATAGGTAGGTACATCTCTTGTCTTGTGTGTGCAAAGAAAGAATTGGTTTAGAAATTTAATCAGGTTGTTTGGAACTGGATCAAATATTTTTCACAACTGATCCAAGTTACTTTAATTCCCACGCAGACTTTGTGTTTGTTAATGACGCGTGGTGTTGAAATCATTTTACCCAAAATCAAAAATTATTGAGAAATGTATGAAGTTACAGTAGTGGTCCAAAGTCGGTGGCAACGGATTAATTTCTATAATTTCAAATTTAACTATTAGGGTCCGGGAAAAGCACTTATCACTTATCGATAAAAATAATTGTATATGTCTTATTCAATAGGACTAATAATAGCCTATGACACAATATGTTGATAGGTCCGATCGAACCATCCATTCAGAAGCTATAAATATTAGAAAATGTACAAATTCGCAAAATTTGATAATTCAAATGAAAATATCGATAAAAAGTTTTATTTATAATTTTCTGATGCTCATGTATTTTCTGACGACATCCAACTATTGCATTAGAAGTACCAACTACTGAATATTTTACCCAATACTCAAAGCCTTTTTAATGAACCTATCTTTGAAAATGAAAACAATTTACAAACAAAACACCATGTGCCCTTTTCAACTACGAAAAATCTCATAAAAACGAAATGAAAGCAAATTTGTTTTGCATTTTCATCTTCAACGAGGTCACCACCCAAATTTTTCTTTCAATTGAAACCGAAGCCGAATAAATAGAATAATAATTTGTAGCAAAATAAATCTTAAACTTAAAAAAAATAAACCAGAAACATTATCAAACTAACTGCATATTAGAGATAAAAAATGTCGTCGTTCAAACTTTTCTTCTTCAATCTTGTATACCTATAGAAGAAAAGGTAGAGTATTCAGTAAGATAAACAAAAATATCCTTTAAAAACTGTTTTGTACGTGAGCTTTTGCAAAAAAGAAAAACTTTTAGTAGACCTGATAGAGTCTTTTCGCAATTAAAAATGAGAGTTCATAAATAGGTCGAGATCTGGGGGCTCCCAGAGAAACTCACCAGTATTTTTCAGAGCCCTGGACTTCAAAAAGGCCAAAATGAGCTCAAATTCTGAGCAAAAACTTTACACAACAACTCCATGAACAGTAACAGAACAGAAACTCAACAGATTTTTTCCCAGACTCTCGAGTTTTATACAACAAAATGTGTTGGATCCAACCATTAGGCCAACATACATTAGTCCAAATGTACATTAGGCCAAAAATTTGAGACCAAAACGTATATTAGGCCAAAACGTACATTAGGCCAACACTGTACATTACACCAATAGTACATTAGGCCAACAGTACATTAGGCCAAACTTACATTAGGTCAACAGTACATTAGGCCAAACGTACATTAGGCCAAACGTTCATTATGCCAGCAGAAATTTGGGCCAAGCGTACATTAAGCCAAAACGTACATTGGACCAACATTACATTAGGTCAAGCGTCAATAGACAATGGAAAGGATTTCAAATAAAAAATGCGGGAGTACTACGTTTGACCGATTGACGTTCCTCCGAAGCTAGTTTGTCCGAATCGTTTCTCCGAAAAATATTACACTTGATTCTAAGCGAAGCCTTATTTAAAGGTCTTCATATTCCCTTTTGTAGAAAAATATAAAAATTATTTCGAAACGAAGCCTTATTTGAAGGTCTTCATAGAATTTTCCCTTCTTTAGTAAAATATGAAACTTATTTGTAAGCGAATCCCTATTTTTGAATGTCTTCACATGACGCTCACAAAACGATCACATGACAATCGCATGACGATCACATGATGGTCACATGACAATCACATGATGGTCACATGACGGACACACGATGGTCCTCTATGGTGCTCAACGATACTATGTACCCTCCAATGCCGGAAGAGTATAGCTGCTGCAACCGGTATCTATCGGAGTTGTGATCCTTCTGCCAAGAATTCACTACATAATTTAAAAATTGGATACACATTGTAAAACTTTTAAAAATTTCTTTTTTCACCATACTTTATTGTAAAATTTAGCTACACATAATTTAAAAAGTTTCAAATTTGATACACATTGTTAAAATTTGCCACAACAATTCCACTATTTCATACACTATTCAAATATTTGCAACAAAAATTCAATTTTTGTTGCACAACTCAAGTAGTTGATACACAATGTGAAAATTTGGAACACAAAACATGAATTTGCTACAAAAAATAACATTTTGGTACAAATTTTTAAAGTTTTAGCTTTTCATCACTATCATTCAATAGATGAAAAGGTTATGGATTCAGTAAAACAAAAGAAAGTTGTTCCAAATGTTCTGAAACGTGTAAAAAAAATTATAAAAAAATTTTTGAGCAAAAAAATTTTTGTCTGTGTTGTCTGTAGTTCGTCGTCGTCTGTCTGTATCCACCATAACTCGCGTAATTCTCAACTGATTTGGCTGAAATTTGGTGAGGAGGCTTTTCTCAACAAAAGTAAGGACGAGTTTTTTAATGGACCAAATCGGGCCACGGGGTCAGGGGGGCCCCATACAAACTCACCAGAATTTTCCGGAAATCTTGAGTTCTAATGATCGAAATGAGCTCAAATTTTGAACATAATCTTGTGGTAAGTGTCCAAGTACAGTTCCTATAAAAGTTTGACCCCGGGACATCGGGATCTTGGGGCTCTTGTGTACCAGGAACTTCCAGAATTCTTGAGTTCCCGTGATCGGAATGAGTTCAAATTTGGAATATAAGCTTTTGGTAAGTATCCAAGAACAGTTCCTATGCCAAATTTGGAATTATATTATGCAATCCTGGTGCTTCCAATTACCAGACTTTCTTAGATAACTCTGTAAATACTTTTCCGATCCTCTTCAAAATTTGCACATATCATCTTTGTCGAAGTCTGAATCTAGTTCCTATCACAAAATATACAATACATATGATGAAAATCTACATAATCCACTTTGTGGTTTCCTACGTTTTAATACTCATTGTTCAATATTTTATACACTTTTTGTACTTTTAGCTACATATTTCATAAGTTTTGCTAAACATTTTACTAGTTACACATTCTTCAAAATCTACCACGAATTACGTTAGCACCGCCAAATAAACTGTTGGCTAAATGTAGTGCTGGCTAACGTTCAGTGTTGACCTAATGAACGTTTAAGTATCAACGTGTTGGCATAATGTGCGTTCACCAAATGGCCAGCTTCAGTTTTAAAGAGGCTATGTTTTATTTTTGTTACCAAATATCAAACTCTCCTAAATATTTTTTCTGCTATATAATTTACTCATTAGATTGTCCACAACGTTGGGATTGGCCATATTGAACTGTGAAAATTATCATTGAGTTCCTATGATAAAGTATACGATAACTGAAGAGGAAAAGCTATGATGCCTCTTGTGGTTTTCTCCATTTTAAATGTATTTTATACGTGGAAAGTTATTTTAAGCAAAATTACTTGTTAAAATAAACATTAAAATTCTGAAATAGAATAAATGTGCCATTTAGTTTTGAGCACAGAAAATAAGATGAAGAATTTTGTCGTTCAACGGCGTCTTCGCCATCTCACGTCCATTTCGATTTTCGACACAAAAAATAACTGTAAACAAGTTGTTTATCAACTTAACCGAAAAATATGCCAACAAACTAAGCCAATACCTTTATTTTTTATTTCTGTATGTTTAAGATTTAAAATATGTAGATGTGAACAGTTAAAAATCGAAACAAGTTTTGCCAGAAAGTTTTGAAGATGTTGACATAATCCTATTCAACTTTTTTTTTGCAGAGTTTTAACTCTTTTTAAAAAGTATGAGGTTATGACGGCAAATTAAAATACTAAAACTGAAATTCAATCACCGCAACACTTTGCCACAATAATCACAATGAGTAGCCGTTAAATAACTAAAGTCTTGCCCAATTTGTCTATGTTATTGACATCTAACGGTCGCTTCTTCAGAAAGTAAAGCATAAAAATGAAGAAGAAAAAAAATAACACGTTCTTTTGCGTAACCATGTGTATTCCAACTGAATTCATAATTAATATTATTACTTTTTCTGCTTTTGTTTCATTTTGAGTTTTTTTCTTCTTTACATTTTCCTTGAAAGAAGTTGAAGAATCTTAGATTTCCTATAGCGATTATCAATTTCTGGTTCCATTTATACTTTTCAACGATCGTGCAACAATGTAGCAGATTTAAAGAGACATGTTGCAGATCGAAGTCCAATATAATACAGAAGAAACTTTAATTATTTTGGGGTTTTTCATGGTCATTTTTATATACAAATAAAATGGTTCTCAAGCAATTTACAGAAAAAATGTAGAAAAAACGCTTTAAATGTCAAGCGTTGCTAAAAATAAAAATGAACATTGCATGTAGATTAGATAGCACAAAAAATAACATTAGTGTTGCGAAATATTGTCTCTAGTCAGTTTTTACCACGGTTATAAATAATGAAACTCATCATAATAAATGGGTAAAGCTAGACAAATTGGTTTGTTCAGCAACGAAAATTGTGATCAGTTACAATGGCAAAAAAAGAGTGGCAGCCCAAGGAAGCTTTTTCCGATTGGGTTAAGAGTTAGATTCCCTGCCTCCAAAGTAACTACACAGAAAAAATGAATGTAAATTCGCTCCGATTTATAAATTTAATGGTCAATTTACCTGTATATCGGTGTATCCAGAATTACAACCGATGTACAGGTAAATTCACCCTAATTTTCTAACAATCAGCTGATCAAAGTTCAGGTAAAATCTGTAGAATTGGCATATTGTGGACGCATGAATAATTGTTTTTGGAAAAACTATGAAAACAATTTATGAAATTAGGTCGGGCTGGCAAAACTTACGAAAATTTTAAGACCAAGTTTAAGGCCGCTCTCCACAATTCGTAAAAGTTTGACGTTTTCGGTTAAAATGTTATAAATTTTTGTAAACTTCGGGAAATGTTTTTTTATTAATTCAAAGCCTAATATCTCCAAAATCTGAGGTATAGATCAAAAACAAACCCAGATTCTAATTCAGCATGCAAAAATCTTGCAAAACAATTGTACTAGATGACAATGTCAAAATCGTTGTCGAATAGTGTTATCTAAGACTAAGGTAAGGAGCGTATAATGGACACACCTAAACCATGACTGGACAACGTCATTTTATTTCACCGAGCTACATGGTTATCTCCTGCCACTCGCTTAACACTAACTAGACGCTAGGTTGGGCTGTTTTAATATGGTGAAATTTCAAACCATTTTTTCCAAAATTCCTAGTGCAGTTTCTCATGAATGTCAGCAACTCCCGATATTTTTTTAAAATTTTTATTTTGACGTTTGGTAATCGCAGATTGACCGTGAAGATTTCCGGTTCTGGTACAAAGTCCAAATTTTTTTTTTCTATTTTTCTAATTTTGCTTGACCGCTATAACATAGAAAAATTCAAAAGAAAACCTTTAAAAAAATTATGGTCCCTACTAAAACTCAAAAACATGGTTTTTTCGAATAATTTCAAATTCACTACCGGATTTTAGCCGTGTTGGTAAGGTAAAGTTTTTAATACTTACTTATATTTCTAGCCTTGGAAACATTAAGTGTTGCCAGGTGCAATCTGACATTTCCATTGGAAAGTTTCACATTTTCTAGTATAAAGGTACCCAGAACATTATTACTTTTAATCACTATTTCATTACTTTAATGTGACTTTAAAAATTTATCTCGAATAAAAAATGGAATTATAACTCGCGAACATTTTCGTGCGATTAATAACTTTTGACGTGGATTATCAAGACATAAATGCACCAATGAGCTTAATTCTATATATGGCGATGATGCCCCATCCTGCAGCACTGTGAAAAACTTGTGCAACGTATTCAATCGTGGCCTATGTTCGCTGCAGGACGAATTTCATGAAGGTCGTCCAAAATCAGTCATTGTGCCATCACAAAACATCGATACTGTGAGTGAACTGATATGATGCAAGATCGTCATTTGACATACGGTGAGATTGAGGCATCTTTGGGTATTAGTATGATAAGCATCAATAAGATACTGCATGATCATTTGGCCGTACAAAATATTTGTTTGCGTTAGATCCCCCATAATTTGACAAACGTTCATAAAAACGCTCATGTCGATAGGAGAAAAAATGTTGAAAAAATACGAGCACGGTGCATTAAATGCTATAAATAACATCTGCACGCAGATGACGAATCATGGATCTAATCAACAGCAATCAACAGCAATCGTTATTTCAAGAAGAGCCAAATCCAACAGAAGTTGTTCGCGGGAGAAGCATATCGAAGCAAATGGCTGCCTGTTTTTTCGATATTAGTGGTCATGTGGCTTCATGGCGTTTAGTACGGTCAACTTTGAATGGTACACAACCATTTGTTTGTCAGAAGTTTTCCGATAAATTCGGAGAACGAACAAGAAGAGACGAATAATTCTCCATCATGACAATACAAGCTGGTCACATATCAGCTCAAACAAAGGAAGTTTTGACCGGCCAAAACTTCGAACTAATTAATCATCCGGCGTACAGCCCTTACTTGGCACCCAGTGACTTCTTTTTATTCCCACAAATCAAAAAAAAATTACGTGGTCAGCAATTTACGACGCCCGAAATGATTGTTTTTGAAGTACCTCTATCGGAATGACAAAACGCAAAACTGCTTAGAAAACTGGTTCCAAAGAATAAAAAAGTCTTTATGGAGAACATTTTGAAAAACAATAACAGCAACTTCGATGATAAGTATTTGTTTTTACATTATTAGGCCAGAAATATAAGAAGCAACCCTTAGTCGACACTTTGAGATACAATTATGGCCAGGCAGGTACGACCTTTAAAATATTAGATATTAGATTAGATTCCA
>JXPH01055460.1:0-12177 GCA_001014845.1 Mochlonyx cinctipes | reverse complement strand
ATTCTCGTTCTAAAACATAATAAAGAAAGATTGGGAAATTTTTTTAAAGTTAATTCACACAAAAATTAATAAAATGTTAATTTACACACCAGAAAAAAAGATACTCGAAAAAATGCGAAAAAAAATCGTTAATGAGTCCGTCACTAGCACTTTTACCCTAGTATTTAAACTAAACTTGGAACTACCTATTATCTAATTTTTGAATTTATGCTTAAAATAATTTACAATTAGTCATATCCGTTAGGATGCCGCAACTGTCTGGAGGAAGCCATGAAGAGAAACTCACGTCTTATTTTACCATAGGGATGTAACAACTTGATTGCTGTTACAACTCTTGTAGTTCTTGTAGTAGAATGAAAGTATCATCTATTTATCCTCTATTGTAGACACTGGATACGTCAGCCAGACCCCAGTGCAGCCCCTGCGACTTTTAGGCGGATTGGGTGGCAATTCACTATTTTATTGAGCAAAAAGTATTTGTATTGCTTCTGGATATGGTATGGTAGACAGATTCGATTGAAAACTACAAACGGCGCCATACATTCTTCCCTTATATCTGAACCAAGTCATCGATTCAGTATTTCAAACTTTTATGCTACCTAGAGTGATAGATCTAAGTGTGTTATTTAACTTGAGCCGCTATGCAAAACTTTATGAGGTCTTGTTAAATACTAAAAGCTAGTTTTTTTTAGTGTGCGAACTCATTGGGTAAAGGGAGAACGCACCAATTTACGATGGATAATATCAAAACAAAAATTAGATTTTGGCTCGGATTTCAGCCTACAACAAAAGAGATTAAAGTATTTCTAGTTTTTCTAGTTTTTTCATGTCGAAAAATAATTTTGAAATCTTCATCCAAACTGATTACAAATATTAAAAGACGAGCAGGATAGGGTTTTATTACAGACGCACATGGTTTAGCCACCATATGATCAAAATTGTTGTGATATCGGGGAGTTGTTGTGATATTTTAAGTTTTTCGACTTTTTCTTGTTAATGATTTAAAAACAGCTTTAGTCTTGTATAATAAATAATAAGCAAAACAAATCATTTGTTTATCTTTCCATCGTTTTGATGTTGCATTACTCCATCTTCAGGGAATCAAACATAATTTCTTTATGTGCATTAAAATTTAAAAAAATGATGAAAATCGAGATGAAAATGGTCTGAATTTTTAATGGTTAGACCGCATTAACACTAATCCCTGCCTGACAAGAAAAAATGAATTTTAAATGGAATGTAAAATTGTTCGTGAGAGGATTTTCTTTAATGTGGTCCAGTGTAAAAGCAGTTAATTACGAGGTTAATTACTCACACAACAAGACTGATAGGCTTCTAACCGAAAACTGAATGGGTTTCTGACACTTTATTTTGAATTAATGGTTCTAGTTTATTTCATCAAAATAATTGCTTTAATGTTAAAAACAGGATAATTTATAAATTTCCCTTCATTTCTGATATCTGGTTTCTACATTTCCTGTAAATTTTCGAAGCACTTTATATATGAATATGAAGAAAAAAACTCCCTTACAAAAATAAAAGCATCACTTCCAGGAGGACATCGACCTCCACTTGATGCAGGGATCATAACTCTGATTAATTTTTGAGAGTCCTGGTCAGTACGATTTTGATATTACTTATTTGCCTCTCTAACTGAGTGGCAAATACGTGAGTTAAGATAAATTTTATGTCCAAATCTCCGCAATATGAAAATAGAAAGCACACTTAAACCGATTTTACATCTAGACGTTCAAACTTTACGACCCCCCTATTGTATCAAATCCCCTAAATATCAAAGAATTTTTTTTTATATGCATTAAAGTTGCGAAAGTTGGAATGCATAAAGAAGGAAAAAAAGGGGTCATTGTTTGCATATGCCCACCATTGTATGAATTTTGTAAAAGCAGAAGATACGAAAATTTTTGGTTTTGAGAGAAAGCATAGGATTATGATTGCCAATCTTTCTCAAAACTTCGGAGAAGTAGAATGAAGATGGTGATATTTGGAACAGCACGTTACAATATATTAAAAGTAAGTGCATTATATCGATAAAAAATTACCTTCTTGATGCAATGTATATTAAAACGACGAACATAAAGCATGGCTATTTTATAACATTTAATCAGCTGGTCAATTATTACTATAAACAAAGCTAGTAAAATACGCGTTGAAGAATGCCTTGCTGCATTGCTTTTTTGAGGTTTCTATTTTGATAGCTATGCTAGTTTCTAGAAAGCTTGCGCAGAAAAAGTATCGTAGTATTTATTTCCACAAAATTTTATAGTTGGTAGCTTGTTTAACTGTAAATTACTATAAATATGGTTAATGTAACTATAAAAGCATATTTATGCTTAAAAAAGGTACCTATACCTATCATGAAATTAAAAGTAATAGGTGGTTAGTAACTATGATATTTTCTCTGTGTTTGGTAAATAGATAGTCGTTCTTGCTACAGTTAGATCAGTTTTCATTTCATAGTGATGGTAAATCTAATTTAGCAAGAAAAACGATAAACTGAGAAGATCTTTTGGAAGAAGACATGCAGCCAATTATCCGAGGGGCAAATATATCAAAATCAAATCGTAGGTACTTAACAGGCCTCTAAATCGGCATTTTACTGTATCTTATTCGACCTTAATGAAAAGACTGTAATCGAAGGTAATTTTAAGCATAAAAACAGGGACCAATCATCAGTTATGGTTAAACTTTGAGTTAAACTTACTATAAAGTTACCATAAATAGTAAATAACTAGAAGTAAAAAAGTTGGAAGTTGTGCTTTGTTGTGCTGGGCTTTCCGCGTGACAACCATCTATTTTATCCTCTTGAGGCTAACTTCGTGTGTTGAGACCGAGGCTAAGACAGATTATATAAATGTCATAGTTAAATTGTTAAAATGAGAAGGCAAATGGTTAAAAAAAATTGGTTCTCCTGCTCTTCTAGAGCTCAAAAACTGTAAATTTAACTGTAAACTTTAAAACTAAACCATTTATAGAAAAAAACTGAAAACTCCGAATGCCAAAACTGGCTCCCACCGAAAAGTTGCGTTTTGGTCCCATACCATACCACTCCTGATTTTTTTTTTTGAGTTTTTAAAATGACGCACCGGGGACGTAGTTTAAAAAATCACAAAAAATTAAGGGTACCTAACAAGGGACCAAAACCGACCAAAACACAATTTTTTTGATGATGGGCAACTTTGCCGTTCGGCGCTTGAAAATACGCAATACAAAATTTATCTACTAAACATCTCTGAACCTTACCTTACATAATCTTACCTAACTACACCGTATTGTGTACCTTACTCATCAGCATTAGATAAGGACACTTTACGATGATACATTTGCCCCTCGCAATTATACGTATAAATAAAATAAATTAACAAAATTCAAAATGTATTTTTATATCATCTTCATAATCCAAACATCAAACCCTGCCAGTATCTGGTAATAAAAATAAATTTTAAATATTTGCAGGTCAGCAGGCTCGCCTGGATCAAGTTATGACTTATATTGTCATGGCCTCCATATTTTTCTGTAGTAAAGGCCATCTTATTTTTCATAATGTAGGAGATCCACCGTCTGACTTTCAATATAATAAGGTGATTTTTTGATCCCTCAAACCTATACTTAATTAATTACAAGTCCCATCACTTACCAGTTTTTTCTCTCAATTTTATCTTCGGAAACAGGTATAATTCTATGAGCGCAGTTAAATAAAATATGTCGACTTCAATAGACAACTCGTCATCATCAAGTAATAGTAGTAACGGTAATAATAATAAAAAACAGACGTCGTCGTCCTCACAGCATCAAAATATCGTTATCCTAGATAACAATTTAATGGACAGCAATGATGTAGCTGCCGCCGCTGGTCTAGCGCAACTGTCGTCAGGGCAGAGTTCTGCTAGATTCAAAGATGGTGCTATTCAATATCACCCGAACATGTACGCGGAGAACAGCATGTCATCGCAGAGTAATTCTAAAGTGCATGTCATCAGCAATGTAACTTTAGTGTCGAAACACAGTCAGCTCCAGCAGCCGACTGCCATTTCGTATGTCGATGCTGGCAAAAATATCGGCAAAATCGGCCCTGGGAAACTAATCAATGTTCCCTACAAAACAGCAAAATCATTTAATCCGCAACAAAACACAATGATTGGTGGAGGCAATTTTAATTTAGGAACATCATCCTCAAGCGGACAAATTGTGCAAAAGGTTGGCGTTCCACGTGTCCAGGTTGTCACACGTATCCAAACCCCTTCCCCGTCAAGTAACAACAGCAATAACATAATAATGTGCAGGGCAACTGGGTCGCCTCCGCAGCAGCATCAGCAAATGAATCAATACACCAGCACTCAGACAGTGATCAATGACTCGAGCATCGTGATTCATAACAAGCCAATTGAGCCAAAATCAAGTTCAAGCAATAAAAATATAACATCAAATTTTAAGGGAAGTGGAAAGAATGTCGGTATGAATGCAGCATCGATAAAGCTCATCCAAAACATGCAACAGCAACAGAATGTTCAACAAAATCAACCGAGCAAATCAGCTGCATTCAAAGGCATCAACATTAACCTAATGAAGGCCGTGAAGCATCCAAAAGGCGCGATCACCGGTTCCAATTCAACGCAACAAAACGAAGTGTCGTCAACTGCCACAAACAACTCAAACTACCCACCACCTATGCAGTCGCTGTACCAGCAACCAGTACAAATGCAAACGCAGCCCAAAATGAAAGGAAACGTAATCAAAACGAGTAAAAATCAATTAATTCAAATCCAGCAAAACTCGTCGTCGCCCCACAACCAACCGCTGAATATGAACTTCAATAATGTCCTGATCCAGGGCAGCAATACACAAAAGTTGACAGGGAAAAATAAAATAATCCTTCAAAACTCGAATTATGTTATTCCAAATAACAGCAGTGTTTCCGTTACGGAATCTAGTGGACAAATGTTAGTAACGCATGCTCCAGGTTCAAATATCCGGTATTATGACGAGTGTAAAGGGAATATAAAGTATATCAATGAGAGTGGAGTTATTCAATCTTCGCCTGGATCATCATCAACTTCTTCATCATCTCTAAACGTGAAAACAATTATGAGTCCGATGCATAGGGTTAAGAATCCAGAGCAGTCTCCCGGAAATCAATACTACTCGTCTTACTCATCATCACCTTCACCAAATCGAACTGCGACAACAGTCAGTCCTGTTCCCTCCTCTGATAACAACAGTGACAACATTTACATAAACGGACAACACGTTACTGACGAGTCTTCGGCTAGAATTTTACAAAGTTTCTCGCAGAAACATGGTGAAAGTAAATATTACAACAAAGGCTCGCATCCAGTTCAGACACAGGTCTACGACAATATTAATAAAAGGTATTTATTTCCCTCTTCCCCCACTAATACGAAAATTAATTTTATAATATTCTATTTTAGTTCCAGCTCTGAACAAGTTACATTTATTGACAATATTCCGTTGACATCAAAAAATGAACGAATCTCTAACGCGAGCAGTAGTTCGTTCAAAGAAGAGTACAATAATCAAGACGAAGAAACAATCGGCGTTGAAATCAGGCCTGGACCGATGGACGTTTCGACGGGAAAATATCAAATTTTACAAGCTGTCCTTCATGACCACACCTATTTCGCGGCGATGCCCGAGAGAATGGTTGAAGATCCGTCACCAACAAACATTGCTCAATTAACGCAAATGAATCTAAACAAAATCGCAGCTCCTTCTGGTCTTGACTACGTTTACAATTCGAGTAGGCCGCAGGATGATGACGCGAATAGTGTAATAAGTACAGGATCGAGAAATTGTAACAATGCCGATAATGATCTGGGAGAGGAAACGGAGACAGCTCCTGAAGGAGAAGGAGAAGAAGACTCGGTGACGCGTTGCATTTGTGATTTATCGCATGACGATGGTTATATGATATGCTGTGATAAGTGCTCGTGAGTATTTCTTATTATTATTTTTATAAAATAAATTTAACTCTTTTTTCCTTTTTCGCAGAGCGTGGCAACATGTTGATTGCATGGGCATTGACAGGCTCAATATTCCGGATGAATACAATTGTGAACAATGTCAGCCAAGACCGATTGACAAGTCGCGAGCCCGTCAACTGCAACTATTAAAGAAAAAGGAGCAGACTTTGTTGTTGGCCAACAATAATGTTCAAAACACAATTTACGATTCGGGCAATTCAACAATCAGTAGTAGTGTTGGGGTGCCGGGAAATGGAAAGGCCAGTGGTCAATTAAACTTGAAAAATTCGGGAACTTCTCCAACGGGCAAGAAACAAAAACTCACCGCATCTCGAAGGAAATCCGATGTAAATACGTATGGAGGAGCTTCTAAACGAACCAAGAAATCAGAGTCGGCGACTTCGAGCCGTGTGAACGGAAAGCGAAAGGAGCTGAAGAAAACATCGAAGAAAAAAGTAAAAGCAACCGAAGTGCATACAGAAAAAATAACCACATTAGTCCGCAACTGGATTGATAACTACGAGCGTGCCATAACAAATCACTATTCACCAGAACTACGAGCGAGACTCCAGGCCATTGGAAAAAATCAATCTCAATCCATGATCACATTCAACAATGAAAAGCTAATTTCATCAACTTTGGTGCATAATCTTATTCAGAAATGCACTATTGTCCCTCATGCTGGTGGCAAAATCCTTATCAGCACCACAGACATTGACCCGAAAATTCCCATTATTGAGATTCGTGGTAAATATATGCTCTCAAATCAACACAAACAGCTCCAATCGTTGCTTGGGAACGCCGGAAGCATCAAGAATACGAATAAAAATGCTGGTCCATTTTTATTCCTGTACCAAATGTCGGTAGGTGGGCTAGAAATTTGTGTGGACACGAGGACATATGGAAACGATGCGCGGTTTGTGCGGCGCTCCTGTCGACCTAACGCAGAAATTTTGCATAATGTTGAGAAAGGGGTTGTGCATTTGTATATTGTGTCGACGTCAAACATTAAGGCTAGCACAGAAATTACAATAAAACACGATGAGCAACTACTCCAGCGTAGCGGTGCTTTAATTTTGTCTCACACGACGACGACAAACTTGTGTGCTTGCGGACTGATCAAGGATTGTCTCTACATGTCGCAAATTGTAGACGCTCAAACGGTGACAGCAGCAGCCGTAGCCATGAGTTCACCACCCCCTGTGCCACCAAAACCTACAAAAGCGAAGAAAAATAACGGACAGTACGGTGAAGATAAACGTGTCAAGAAACGAAGCAGCAGGTCGTTGACAATGGAGAGCAGATTAAGGTCGATTTCGTCGAGTGGTGAGAGTACAAACGAGGTTTTCATGTCGCCTCCGATACAATCAAATAATCTACAAAATCGATTAAATGTGGTTGTGGATAACACTAAAGATGTTATGACGGAAATGAAATCGCCCCCGATTCCAATGCATAATATTATGCCACCCCTTTTACCACACCCATCCCTTCATCATTACCCCCAATATCCACCCTTACATATTACCCAGCAGCAGCCCCAGCAACAAACACCACAGCAACATCTACAGCAGCATCCACCACAACAGCTGGAGATGTCGCAGCCACCATCGTCACCTCAACCACTACTGCAACCGCTGCAACATCCCCAAATTCATTCACCTGTAAAATTCCTCAAATCGCGGCAAAATTCAATTACTGAAGATTTGGAAATAATCCAGCAACAACAACAATTGCATCAACAACAAATAATTGAAGATGTCTTAAAAATTAAGGTTCAAACGTCGCCAATGACGAGCCCAGTCAAGCAGCCGCCACAACAACAACAACAACCATACTATAATCCGCATCAGCAACACCACCTTCTACATCAGCACCAGCAGCATCAATTATCAATGCTATCGCCACCCAGAGTGCTAAACGTGGTCTCAAAAGAAGAGATTAAAATCGAAGAGGTTGTGATTAAAGAAGAAATTAAGGAAGAAGTTAAACCCGCAATTGATGAAGTTGATTTCCCACCCCCATCTGAAGATGCTATCGCTTCAACTTCCCATTCGCTCCCCGTTCTCCCTTCCGAAACAACAGTAATAAAAGTGGAAGAGGAAATTAAGGTCGAAGTGGTTGAAAATACTGTTGAACCAACAACTCCGGTCCTGAGCGAATCTGAACTGCCGGCGTCGCCCCAAAAAAGTACCCATGATGGTGTAATATGTCCGAAAACATCTCCAAACACATCCCGGAAAAAGAAGGATGGAAGCGGAGGTTCAGTCGAAAAAGAGAAGACCAAAAGCAACAGCCGCAAATTGACGAGGGAAGAGCGGAAAATGGAGGCAATTGTGAAAGCATTCGAAAAGATGGAACAATCTCAACAACGGAAGCAAGAATTAAAAGAACAGCGAGTGCATGGTAAACGACGGAGCGTTTCCTCTTCAACTAGTTTACCGAGTCCAGACGAGAGTCATTCAGTAAAAAAGAAAATTGCAACTGCTCAAAAACGGAAGAAAAAGAAGACTAAAAGCATTTCTCTCGTCCCTCCAAGTACGAGTTCGCAGCAGAAAAAGAAAAAAATTATAAAAAAGAGCAATAAATCGGAACCAAAATCAAAATCAGCCACAAATACAGCTTTAAACGTGGAAACTAAACCAAAAGTCGTTGAAAATAAAGCTGCAGAATTACTACTAACGTTTTCGCAAGCTGCTGACGAGAAGGGAAATGAGTACGATAACAAAATAATATCGTCCCCAACAAAAATCCCGATCTCAGCGAATCCTGGAATGTCGTCAACAGACGCCGTTTCTCCACACTTGAGCAGCAATATATGCATGTTAATCGAAGCTGCTGTTGGACCTTTGGAACAATCTTCACAAAGCAACGTTGAAAACACGGCATTATGCCCGAACTTTAAATTTCCACAAAAGGCGAAGACTAAGAAAAGTATTATGAACGATTGGCTACATCAATCGGAAATATCAAATGCCGCTTTGTACCAGCAACAACAACTACAGCAGCAGCAGCAGAATCTGTACACACATCCGCAAATAATTCCGATTGTAGAACAAGATTCGGGCTACATGTCGTCTGAAATGGATTACTTGAAGCTAAAAACAAACTTTGGTGTTGATGAAATGAAAAATAATAATGAGTGTTTTGTCGTTAAGAAGGTAGAAGAGTTTATAATGCAAAACTCTCCACAACAAGACGACCCCAGTTTTATAAAGTGGGAAGATCAAAAGATTGTGAATTCTGTCCCTGTTGCCGTTTCTGTTACACCTCCAGCTGTCGCTGCAGTTGTCGCTGTCGAACAACCGCATTTACCCAATTTCCATCATTGTTCGAACAACAACGCTTCAGAAAGTGCTGTGAAAAAGAGGTGGCTACGACAGGCGATTTCCGAGGAAACTTCGGACGATTTGATTGCTGCTTCATCCTCACCACCTCCCCCAAACGGATTTACCACGCCGCTTAAAAAGCGGCGTGTAATCCGAGAAACTCCTGAAACATTCACGCCCACAGCGGCAAACTATTTCCAGGAACAACAACATTCTCCAATAGCCGCGATTAAAGTAGAAGCTATCGTCGTCCCTTCTCATTCGAATAGCGATTGCTACGGAGAAGAAAATTGTGATAATAAATTTGCATTGGATTTAACCGTCGCCCCGGTCAAACAAGAATATTGTAAGCAAGAACATGACGTTGTTATTAAGGAGGAAGTAAGAGAAGAAACGTATCACTATCATACAATGACACGAAGTAAAGGGAGTCAGAAGTACATAGCGTCAAGCCCCCCACCCGCAATTCCAGACACTCCAGAAAAATCTACTTCTTCTTCAGAAGGTAGTCCCGAAAGTGTTTTCGACACACCAGAAAAAACGCCAACTTATTGTGATCCAGAAGTAACTGAAAACGCAGAAATGGAAGAAGAAAATAATTTTCCTGTCCTCGAGCCTGAAGAGATTAAAATAGAAGAAGAAATAATGGAAGTGGAAGAGGAAAAATTTGAAGAAGAAAAAATTGATGAACCTCCAATTTGCAAAGAAGAAAAAATTGAAGAAGAACCTCTAGTTTTAAAAGAGGAAAAAATCGAAGAGGAAGCTCCGAGTTTCGAAGACAAAACTGAGAAGGAGGAAGAAGCTCAAACTTTCAAAGAGGAAAAAGAAGAAGAATCACAAATTGTTCCTGAAGTTGCAGAAAGGCCTGAAACACCACCTCCAGCTCCTGCTGTTCTTCAAATCCCTCAAATTCCAGAGGAGACAATTATTAAAGCGGAAGAGCAGGAAGAGATTCAAGATTTCCACATGGAGGAGGACGTTGAGGTTGCTAAACCAGTTGTAGCAGAACAAAAGCCAGTTGAAGTATTGAAGCCAGTCGACGATACTCACGAAATGGAGGACCTTCAAAAAGTGATCGCATCATTCCATTCAGAGAATATCATGAATCTAATATCGCGCAATAAAATGTCGAAAAAAAATCTAACGTTGATGAGCCGTGAAAACAGTGAGGAGAACCTACGGGCAGCCAGTAGTAAAAAAGCTGTGAAATTAAATTTCGATCTCAGTGTTCAGGATGATACTGTAAATGTCACCTTGAAGAAAGAAGCCGAGGAGAATAATGTGGTGGAAGAAGACAAAGTCGAAGTAAAAGAAGAAAAAGAGGAAACGCCATCCCAAATTCCTGTTGTGAGCTTGAGTTATCCTCCTCCTCCTCCACCACCGCCACCACCACCTCCGGTACCGAGAAGGAATTTGCTCTCTTTACTTTCCATTGATTCAACGTCCAATACAACAATAATTTCAACGACTTCCCCACCTGAAACCATTAAACCAACAGTATCAGGAGTAGGAGGTCTGCTCAATTTTACACCTGCAACATCATTTTTAGATTTCCCGAGTCTAAATAAACGGGCAACACTCTTGGACCACAGTGCAGTGGCAACAAATCAAAGCTTTTACTCTGAACCAGTCAACGTATTTGAACCAACGCCACACACTGTTCCTAGCTTATCATCCCTGTCATCACCAATCAGCACATCGTTTCTATTAACGCCAAAACTTAGCAATGAGGCATTGTCATCGCATACACTTGTAGGAGCATCATCTCTAGCATACCCAAAAATATTTACAAAAACCGCAAACTCCGACCCCAGATTGAATCCGTGTTTGAATGCACCGGAACCATCGCCACCAGCCACCCCAAAGAGAAAGGTAACCTCAGCAAACCTAGAAAATTAAGCAATATTGTCATATAATTCATTGAATTTTTCCAGCTTTCAATCAACGAATACCGCAAACGGAAGCAACAATCTACAGAGGGTGGCAGCAATAGCAGTAGTAGCACTTCAATTGCGGATACAATAAACAACAAATCCAGTGATAATACAACTAGTAATAACAATAACGAAGATGTATCATTAAACAATAGTTGTAATACGAGTGATAAAGAATCTGCCGATTCTAGTGAAAATAACAGTTTAAACAGTTCCTTACAAGAGAAAAACAATAATACCACAGCTGATATTAGTTCGTCTAATGAAGATATTGGTAAGTTTGACCTTATGCGCCTTCAAATTGACATTTAAATAATTTTAATATTATTTTCAACAGCTACATTCAATGCAACTCCAACGTTAGCTGAATTGAGAAGTGAAAATATGTCAGAAAGATTGAAGTCCTTGAAGTATTTTCATGAAATCTAGAGGAAATTAGTGATAAGTGAGTATATTATTTTGAACTTATTTTAATTGACTACGAAATATTGTTCTGTATCGGTACTACCTGTATAATCCTGTTTCTGCCTTAAAAATAGCCAGTTCAAAGTTTATAGGCATCGTTCAAGCATTACTGTCTGATCCAGAAATCGATGTAAAATAGTGTCATTTGAACCAGTTTTTCCAAAAAATAGATTCAACAAGTAGTTGACGAGCTTTTAGCAAGAAAAAGCAATAATTCCACAGTGTAAATATTCCTTTTTGCTTGCTAAAAGCTCTTCAACTACTTGTTGAATCTATTTTTTGGAAAAACTTACACTTCCAACAGATTTTATATTCAAGACAATTTGCAACGTGTTTTGCTTAGATGGCTAGATATAGATATATTTGGCAAAACTATTTTGTTACACTTGGCCGAATGCCATATGGCCGTTTGTCGGAACGCCATATGGCTGAATCCCATTTGGCTGAACA
>JXPH01055337.1:4574-15178 GCA_001014845.1 Mochlonyx cinctipes | reverse complement strand
GATTTTGACATCAAAGACAAAGAGCGACCTGGACAGCCGAAAAAGTTTGAAGTTGAAGAATCGGAAGCGTTACTCGATCAAAACTCGTGTCAAACATAAGAATAGCTTGCGAAAACATTGGGCGTGAATCAAGCAGCCATTTCCATGCGCCTAAAAGCATTGGTATTCATCCAAAAGCAAGGAAATTAGGTACCATACGAGTTGAAGCCGAAAGACGTGAAAAGGTTATTTTGCATGTCTGAAATGTTGCGCGAGCGTCATAAAAAGAAGTCGTTTTTGCATCGAATGGTTACTGGTGACGAAAACTGGATTCATTACGACAACCTGAACCGCAACGCAACAAATCGTATGTGAAGCACGGCCAACCAGCTAAATCGGCACCGAAGAAGAATATTTACACCCTGTGATTGTTGGGACCAGAAGAGAGTTGTGTATTATGAGCTTTTAAAATCGGGTGAAACCATTACCGACAACAACTGATTCGTTTAAAGAGAGCATTGAAGGAAAAATGGCCAGAATGGGAGACCAGGCACGAGACATTGACTTTTCAACATGACAATGCTCGACGACATGTTGCTCAACCCGTTAAAAACTATTTGGAAAATCGCTGATGTGAAGTTCTGCCCCATCCGCCATATAGTCCAGATTTGGTGCCTTCTGACTACCATTTGTTTCGGTCGATGCAGAATGCACTTTCCGGAATACGCATCACTTCAGGCCAAGGCATCAAAAATTGGCTCGATTCGTTCTTTGATTCAAAAGATGACCGGTTTTTTTGGGATGGCATCCACAAATTGCCAGAAAGATGAGGATGTTGCAACTTCCGATGGCTAGCACTTTGAATAACAGAATTGTACAAGATTTTCTTTAAAAAAATTCCTTAAAAAATCCAGTTTTTAACTTATATACCCAATAAATTGTTAGAAAAGAGGGAAATTTGTTAGAATTTATTTGGAAAATATTTTAATTTGTTAAAAATTATACATTTTTTTAACTTTTTCTAAATTCATCCGATCGAATTTTGGACAAAGCACGTTCGATCGAAAACTCGATCGCTCGAATCATAAATTGTTAGAAAAAAGGGAATTTTATTCAGAAAATATTCTAATTTGTTGAAAGTTATACATTTTCAAAACATGTTTTTAAATTCGGCTGATCGGGTTTTGGTCGAAGCACATTCGGTCGAAAATTCGATCGTCGAATCATAAATTGTTAGAAACAAAGGGAAATTTCATAGCAAAATATTTTATTTTGTTAAAAATTGTCAAAAAAGGGAAAATACTGTAATTTGTTGAAAATTATACATTTTTTTAACATGTTTTAAAATCCGTCCGATCAAGTTTTGTTCCAAGCACTTTCGGTCAAAAACTCGATCAGTCGAATCATAAATTGTTAGAAAAAAGGGAAATTTCTTAGAAAAATATTTTAATTTGTTAAAAATTAAACGTTTTTTCAACATTTTTTTTTTACAAAATTCGACCGATTGATCAGCCTTCGGCCGATCGAACTTCAACCGAACGTTTTTCGACCGAATACCGAAATTTCAAACAACTTAAAGTTCAAATTGATAATTTTGATAAGATTTGAAAACCTAATCGTAACTAAAAAGAGTAATTATCCTATCCTTACAGGAGTATTATGACAAGTTTTATGTCACTCTTTGAAATAAAGATTCTCCTCTGCAGCTATTTTTTCTGTGACCTAGGTAGCAATTACTTGGAATAAAGTATTAAAAATAATGATTTTTTCAAACATATTTCAAATGTAAAGCATTTTAAAAATGTTTGGGAATGTAAAAAGAGAGAGATTATAAATTTTCATTATTTATGATAGTATATTTAAGTATACTTATATTACCTAGTATAATTTATTTTCAATTCCATTTTTCCTATAATGTTAAAAGAATGTGAAAGTGTTTTAATTTTAGGCCTTAATAATTCGACACAAACGCCCACGCACCCACTTGAGAGCCTTACCCTTAACGTCGTTTATTTTGGGGGATTCTTTGTTGGGAGATTCAGGTCATGGACCAGCACAACTAGACGCCCAACGAGCGTCATCAGATTCATGAGTGACATAACGGAGACCTACCTGCGCTTCGAGCACTCGAAGGTCTTTCCACGTATTCGGATCTTGCAGCCAGCAATGTAGCAGGCTTTTGTCAACTGTAAAACGTTTTCTTTGCTTCACCTGCAGCAAATTGTTGATCAAATCAATTGCTATAAAAATGAAAACAATGAAAATTAAACTTTACTCTAAGCTCGAGTTTTACAAATATTTGCTTTTGTACGAAAAATATTTTGAGAACGATACTTTGAGAATAGTTTCTTTTTAAAAACAATTTCAAAATGAAAATGAAGAGGTTGTTTTGTATTGTTTAAAAAAAAAATCGACTTACCATCAGACGAAATTTCTTTCCACGGATTCGGTGGATACATAAACGCAGCATTCTGAATTTGATCGTTGATATCCTCGTCCTCGTTAAAAGGAAACGTCCCGCTTAAACTAACATAGATTATAACACCCACACTCCACATGTCCAACGATCTATTGTATCCTTTATTTCTTAGCACTTCGGGAGCTAAAAAATAGGTGATTATATTTCCATTTAAATTGGGAATTTATTCGAAAAAAACTCACCTAAATAGGCAGGTGTTCCAACAACCGATCTTCTAAATGACTTTTCTCCAATAATTCTCGCGAAACCAAAATCGCAAAGCTTTACTTGCGGATATTCAGCATCAGATGATAATAATACATTCTCAGGTTTTAAATCACAATGCACAATATTTCGACTATGCAAATATTTTAATGCGACTAAAATCTGTTTAAAAATAAATAAATTAAAACCATTTTTATACTTCATCTCAATATTAGTTACTTGTGTTATTAAAAACTTGGTGACTCTCTCGCTCAACCTCCCGTTGACGTGCGATAAAATCATCTCCAGCATATCGCCTTTTAACTTCTCCATCACAACAAAAATCCTCTCGGGCGTTTCAAACATTCGCTCCAAATTCACGACGCCAGCGTGCACTAAATTTTGAAGGATTGCGACCTCGTTTTTCAGCTGCGCTTCCTGTTTCGTTGGGAATCTTAGCTTATCAATTACTTTTATAGCGACAGCACGATGAGTTTTTCTGTGCACACCTCCATAAACAATGCCAAATTGCCCGGAGCCGAGAACTTCGTCGGGAAAGATTTGGTACAATTGTCCCATGTCAGTAATTTTGTCCTCCGGCTCCGAGGATGCTTCACTTTTTGTATTCGTGACCGGCATCAACGCCTGTTTTATTGCCGTCTCCCAGCTTTTAGCTAAATAAGCACCGACTCCACTGTCGGGTGGAGGGAGCGACAGGACCGTGTCTCCTTCTTTAAGGTTATAGAGAGGATCTTGTCCGACGAAATAGTCAACATTTGCCGTTCTTATTTCAAAACAATGAAGCACTTCTGTAAAATAAATAAAATGTTTGAGCTAAACGTAGAATAGAATGAAATCCATTTAATTTACCTCCTTGCAGTGCCCTTGCCGTGTCTATAGTTAAAATTTCGTTTAAAGGAATCTCCTTATAATACTTGCTCCCTTGATCCGAAACGAATAGAGTGATTGCTTTCGAATCCAATCGCCAGTAATGCCTCTTCACCGCCTTTTCTTTGTTTGTGAAGTGTACCAGCCACCCTTCCTTCACCGCTCTGCCTCCGCGTCGCTTTGTGTGCTTCACGGACTGCACGATTCGCATCAGTGGGATGTTGGCGCTGGGGGATGATGATGAATTGCTTAAATGAAATATTAACTCTATTGAGCATCGTAAAGATGGATCATTTTAAATACCTTGAGTGCCTTGAATGTTCCGCAAACACGTCCAAAGTGTCCTGTGCCTCCAATTCGGAAGGCGGGGAGATTGAGCCGTTCACTCGCACAGGCGGAATGTTACAATTGTTCATGTTGCTATTGTTGTTAAATGGATTGTCATCGAAATCACTGTCCTCCATTTCATCTTTGAACAGCGAATCTCTCTCTCCACAGTAGCTGCCTTCGTTCGGGTCTACAGGCTGGCTGTTTTCTCCTGTACAATCTTTCGGAACTTTCTCCACGCACTTTTTGTGAGCATTGTAGTGACAATCACGACACTGAACGCCCTGTTTAAATAATCCACGGAGCAGCTTTTTGCAATATTGACAAACAGTTGGGCGCGTGTACGTATGGATTGAGAAACTGTGCGGAATTTTTATTCGGCCACCGGTCGCCTGTGACATGACACCGGTTCTACTACCCGCAGATGGAGATCTATTGTGGCGGACTGTTGATGGAACTTGCTGGAAACGATAACGAATTTTCTTGTAAATCGAAGACTTTATAATATTTTTTTTTTTGTTAAAATGAAGCGATTGTGAATAAATTGAACAGAAGCTCTGATGCCGAGTCTATTGCACAACATTTTGCGCACATAACTTTTCAATTGCAATCTTTAAAATTAAATTTTACTTGAAATTGTGGTTTTACGCCAATCTATAGATTCTATGGTATTTTCGTGAAAGATTTAAGAAGAAAGAAATTTAATCCAAAACTTGAATAATTAGCGATCACCCTTAAACTGTAGTTTAGAATGTGAAAATCTAAATCCAAACACAACTTTTTACGGAAAAAATCGATATTTTCAAGAATCATCGAAATTCAGTTTGAATTTCCAAAAAAAACCTTAAGAGACGGCTTTCTGCTGATATAATTTGATCTGATAAATAATAAAAAAAAAAACTATTTTTTTTTGATTTTGTAAAAAAACACCAAATGTTTATTCCATAAAAATGATAAGATACAAAAAATAATAATAATATCAGATCTTATCACAAACTATACCAGCACCATCACCATAGAGTTATTTTTAAATACTTATTTCTAATAAAAAATATTGGACGGATTCGTTTCAGGAATTTTTTCCATTTTTTTCTTAAATATTAATTTTTAATGTCATTCATAAGTTGTTGCATTTTTCTTACCAAAGAAGACCCGGATTGATCGTCTGAGGCCAAAGAGTTGCTGGAGCCACCAGATGGGGATCTGGGTGGATGGAGCGATGACGTTCTTCTCGATTGCTCTGCTCGACTACAGTTATTTGGCACCTTAATAACGCATCGTTTATGGTAATTTTGGCCACAACCATCACACTTTAGTCCTTGTCGGACTAGTCCAAACAACATTTCACCACAAAAATCACAGAATGTTGGAGCTTTGTAGGAATGCACTGCGAGAGAGTGAGGTCTAACTAATGGTATGTCATCACTGTGGGTAGTTGTGAGCGCTGTAAAAATATATATTTATTTAAGAGTTTTTACCAGTTGGCTTTAGTATTTAGAAATAGTTACGATTTGCAGTCAAAACAATTTCAACCAGCGTTTCATCGACAATTTCTGCGGCCGAATTTATGATTTGAAGAACATTTGACGAGCTGTAGTCATGGCGAAAGAGCAGGAGACGATCTGATAATCTGTTTAAACCATTTTCAGGTATCTGTAAATAAATGATAATTTAAAGCTCAATCAATTAAAAGGTTTTCGTGATAATATAGATAATAGCAAGCATGCTTCTCACAAACTCGTAATTAATTCGTAAAAATTTCAATTCAACTCTTCATAAATGTTTGCATAAACTCAAACCAACAACCACTACCTACTACACCAAAAGTTTGGCTAGTTTAAAATTAAAGTAAATATAAAATATGAACGATCCACGAGTACTCAACAGATGACGCCGATTGGCAAAATATAGCTAATTTCATTCATTTTTTATTTTATTTTAGTTATTTTATATGGGAACCCACAGATTCTTAGGCTCTGGAATCAATGTAACATGATTAAGAACTATTCATGAGTCCTATTAAGAGCATTTGAGCATCAATTTCTATTAAACAGCAATTTACCATACAATACTGATAAATGAATGCATACATTATAATAAAAATAAATACTTTTTGCAGCAAAGTGTGCACAACAATGAAATAACAAAATAGTAAAAATGGGGGGGGAGATGAGATAAATGTTGGATCGTAGAACATTCGAGCTAATTCAAAATAAAAGTGGGTCATTTTAGATTGAATTTTACGGTTTTCATCATCAACATAGCCATAGCTGTAGAAAATTATATTATTACTAGTACATTACCCGTCAAAATTTGACGATGTTGCAATCCAAGACAAAAATAATTATTTTTACAATTAAGAAAGCCTAAAATGTTCTATTTTGCTTCATTTGATAGAACAACTAAAAATATCTTATTTCGGTTTTTGCAAAGATCCTGCAGTTTTTTTCGGGCATATACGTAGACTGAAATTAATAAAAAATTAAAAGACGCACATTAGGGTATCATCCATGATCGATCAGATCCGAGGGGCAGTTCACCTTCACTTGCATTAGTACTGAACAGTGGTCGAGTAGTACCGATTAGTACGAGTAGTATTTGAGTAGTACGAGTAGTACTGAGTAGTACGAGTAGTATTAGAAATTTCTGTTATCTAACACTTTAGACAATGTTCACCAGTTTATTATTCTTTTTAACTGCGCAACACTGGTGCTAACGCTGACTTTTTTGTACATTGGCACCCCAAAATTAGGGTAAATCCACCTAAACAGTAAAAAATAAAGAAAAAAAATTGACAGTAGTATGTGAATAGTATCAGTACTATTGGGTAGTATTTGAGTAGTACGAGTAGTACAGGTATTATTTGAGTAGTACGAGTAGTATTGAGTAGTACGAGAAATATTTGTATTTGCAAATATTTCAAAATCACTTCAAACTCAGTTTTTTGGGATTTAATTTTTTTAAATATTTTTCTCGTTTTTCACCAAAGTTAGGATGAATCTGCCGAAAAAAATTTAAAAATAAAGAAAAAATATGTAAATAGTATTAGTACGAGTAGTATTGAGTAGTATCGAGAAGTATTGAGTAGTACGAGTAGTATTTGAGTAGTACGGGTAGTATTTGAGTAGTACTAGTAATATTTGCATCCCAGGTCAGCATAAAATCGAATGAACAGCCCCTCGATCAAATCAGTTGTTACTCCTCTTTTTATCTCACAATACTTGTCTAGGATAGAAATTTCGCAGGTACTATCCTTCATTAAGGTTAAAGGTAGCTGGCCAAGGCCAGGACTGATGAAGGAAAAGGAATTTGAGTTTTTGTATAGAAAAGGTTTTCTTTTTCGTTTATAACNTTTGAGTAGTACGGGTAGTATTTGAGTAGTACTAGTAATATTTGCATCCCAGGTCAGCATAAAATCGAATGAACAGCCCCTCGATCAAATCAGTTGTTACTCCTCTTTTTATCTCACAATACTTGTCTAGGATAGAAATTTCGCAGGTACTATCCTTCATTAAGGTTAAAGGTAGCTGGCAAAGGCCAGGACTGATGAAGGAAAAGGAATTTGAGTTTTTGTATAGAAAAGGTTTTCTTTTTCGTTTATAACTTTCTTTCACGTTAAGTGCAAGAATCCTTCAACTATAGACTGCCACACTATAAGCACAGTCGAGAAGAACTAATCTAATGGGACAATGGTAAAGCGCTTTGGATGCGTCTAGACGATTCTAGCGAGCTATTACACTAAATGCTTTAACTGATAACAATCATGGAAGATGATATAATACTGGCTACAAAAAGCACGTATCAAGTACCTTAGTGTTACAAGCTCTAAACCCTACCAGCAACTGTAGTGTTCCGTAGCTACTAGAACCGCTTACGGAGTCACTCATAGTGTGGAGTGATGAAGAATATTTTCTATTTATCTGTTTTGGGTTGGGTTGACAATCGATTAACCAAAAGAAGGTTCTGTGGTTGAATATGTGGCTTCAACTTCACGTTATATTAGCCAGTCTCCTAGGTTGGTTGATAATTTTATTAGACTGGCAGTAGTTTCTTTTTCACGAGCTTCATTTGTTGAATTTCAGACACTACTTAGATGTATTGGTCAAGTTTGCAATGCAGAACCTCAAGATCACCTCAAAAATTAAAATTTGCATAAGTACTGTTTTTAAAAACTCATTTTTGTAATAAAAACTGAAGCGAATTAGCAAAAATATCTTCAGCAAAACAGCGTAACGATTTATATTTTGGCATCGCTACTGTTTAGATACGCGACAAATTATATTTTTTCATCAAATTTTAATCGTATCCGAATAAAAAAAGGATTTTTTAAACATTTTCAACCATAAAATAATCAATTAAANCGTAACGATTTATATTTTGGCATCGCTACTGTTTAGATACGCGACAAATTATATTTTTTCATCAAATTTTAATCGTATCCGAATAAAAAAAGGATTTTTTAAACATTTTCAACCATAAAATAATCAATTAAATCTATTTAATATAATTAAATGCACTAAAAACAGTATATATAAAAGGGTATTAATTTCAACGCGAAATTAGAGCAAATAAGACGCGACTACCATATACCCCCGTTCGGTCGAAAGTCGTTCGGTCGAAGGCCTTTCGGTCGAAAAAGTCGGTCGGTCGAAGGCCGTTTGGTCGAAAAGTCGTTCGGTCGAAACCCGTTCTGATAGAATTTTTTAGAAACAAGGGAAACTTCTTGGGAAACTATTCAAATTTGTTCAAAAATGGTTAGAAAGAAGGGAAATTTCTTGGGGAATTATTAAAATCTGACCAACCATTGGCATTCGACCGATCGAGCATGGCATTCGACCGAACGACCGGGCCTTCGACCGATTGGCCTTCGACCGACTGGCTTTCGACCGAGTGGGCGTGGACCTATTTAATATAATTAAATGCACTAAAAACAGTATACCTAAAAGGCTATTAATTTCAACGCGAAATGAGAGCAAATAAGACGCGACTACCCGACAAGAATTCTCAACGTACAATACACATTGGTCAAAATTTGTGAATGATTAAAAACTGGATCGTGACGTAGAATGCATTTTTAGCTAACTTCCATAAGCACAGTTAAATGTAAAAACTACTTTTGTCATCTTCTGTCAATGCATAGAAAATGAGACAAAACACAGTTAACAATTTAACCGCGATTAAAACTCTGTTGATGCTTACGGACGTAAGTGTCTTACATAACTTCGTAGAACACACACACACTAATTGGTTATGATAAAATGATAAATCGAAGCGTGACATTGATAATTATTATAATGATGTAAGTATATTGATATAGAATGAAAATGTTCATATTTAATTCTCCAAAAAGTTTTTTCCTCGTTGTTTGAAAATTTAATGAAATTATTTTTCACCTCTCTCGAAACATTGAGTTTCTGCTGATTCTGAATGTGATATATGGGCGAGAAATAAAATAAATATCCAATTTACTTCTACTTTTACCTACATTATTAAATCAAGCAGAGATGGAGAGAGTGAACTAAATTAAAATTATATATACTCGAGAAAAACATCTTCAAGATTCAAATTCTATATTTTAATTATAATCACCACTAATTACATCATTTTTGCTGTTTTTCTTCTCATTAAAATATAATTACAATTACAAGATCTTGAGAAAGAAAATTATAATGACCCTAAATCCAATAACTTTCGTTTGATCATTAACGTGGTTGTTTATAAGTAAGCGTCATCCATATTATTCCTTTAATAAAATCAAAAGATTCTGTTTTCTATCACAATATAAAAATGAATTTACATGAGAAGAGGCAAAGAAGGAAAAAAATAAATATCATCAGCAGCTGACAGCTCAGCACAGTACACACAATTAATAAATCAATTAAAAATCTAACATGCAATCCAATCACTTGTATCATCATTCGAATCGCTAACCTTTGTATTTATAAAATCACATGCTAAATCTTTCAATGACTTCAAATTTAAGGCGGTCGCTGCAATCGTAACGATGTCACGTAAATTTCCAAACTGAAATATGAATGCTACTTCAGGTCCAGCCATTATTTCGGTCTTCCTTCTAAACAATTTTATCTTATTTTTAGTTTATTCCTTTTTGTAGTTTGTCTTTTTGCTATCTGAAATGAAAAATTGAAAAAAGAAAATTATAATCTGCTTAAAAATCGGTTATTAACTAGCCGTAATAGGACGCACCCTCTTTGTATTACACGCGTATTACAGATATATTACACGCGTATTACAGATGTATTACGCAGCACGCAAGCAAATTCTTAGTTAACTTCCCTTTGGTTATTTTATAATAAGGATAAATAATAAGCCAGTATCCCAAATATGTGATTTTCGACACAAACTGCCAGGTAGGAGGTGAGTATGAGTATCACAGTATTAAGGATTACTATTCGTACTACTTATACTNTATGTGATTTTCGACACAAACTGCCAGGTAGGAGGTGAGTATGAGTATCACTATCCTTAATACTATTCGTACTACTTATACAAAAAAAAAAGTTGCTAGACCCCCTTATAATAATGATAAGAATAATAATAATAATAATAAGGCCTATAGTACCCTATTGGGACCAGGAGAGTCCTCATTTTTCAGAGAACTTTCTAGGTATAGTGGACCTACAGCTTATAGTGAATTCCGAACCACCACAACTCTAATGGACTTTAACTTCAATGCTAGAAAAAAATTGGGTCGCTTCTAGAGCTCAAAAACCTAAGAATTTTAAGT
>JXPH01055114.1:776-11467 GCA_001014845.1 Mochlonyx cinctipes | reverse complement strand
TAAGCACGACTTAGCACAACTGTGCATTTATCAAACCTTGCTTACTGGGAAAGCACAAGAAAAACTTCACGAAAAGACATTTTTACGTAACTTCCTTGAATATTAGTAAAATGCATGTAGAGAATCTTTTGTACAGTAATAAATAAGCTTTAAAATGAGCCAAATTGTACTGAAATATATGCAAAATTGAATTATTGGTGAATAAAATACGAAAGAGTTTTAGTTGAAAAGACAAAATTATCCAGCTTTACTGTACTAAATTTTTCACAAAGAATTTAACAATTTAGAAAAAATGAAACTGAAAGTGTAAAAGAACAGGGGCTTGCAGTCGAAAGTCGTTTGGCCGGAAGTCATTCGGTCGAAAATTCGTTCGGTCGAAGCCCGTTCGGTCGAAACGTATTTGATAGAATTTATTAGAAAAAAAAGGGAAATTTCTTGGCGAAGTATTCAAATTTGTTAGAAATACTTAGAAAAAAGGGAAATTTCTTGGGGAGTTATTTAAATCCAATTGACTATGGTATTCGATCGTATAACCATGGCTTTCGACCGAACGACCGGCCTCCAACCGGGCTTCGACCGAACGGGCGAATCCCACAAAGAATTTAACACTTAAGAAAAAATGAAACTGAAAGTGTGAAAGAACAGTGTTGCAACACATGTCTTTGTTTTGTTTTCATTTTTTTTTAAATTTTGATTGAGAGTGATGTAATACAGGTGTTGCTTTCAGTTTCAGCCAAAAGCAAAAAAGAAATACTGTAACATATATAAATATAAAATAAATTATCAAGTCTAAAAATAGCTTTACACACCTCTTTTGCCCGAGAGACTTTCTTAAAATGTATGCAGATTTTTTGTATATTACGAGAAAAACTGTTATGAGTTAATTAATTAATTTAGCATCAACGATAAACTATTTGGACATGCACATTTTAGAGAGCAAGAAATTCATGACGATGACTTCAGTCTTTTTATTTGCGTAAAGTGGTAGCTGGTGAAATAATTTTGAATTATAATTTATGATAGGATCGGAATTTTTGTTGAGTAGTTTAATGTTTTTTGTCGTTCCTTCTTTTTAACACTTATTACCTAAAGAATTTTTAGAGAAAGATTTTTTTTCAAGTAGGTAGTTGCTGTGTGATTTATTTTATTTTTATTTTTTTATTTGAATTATACCCAGAAATATCAAGAAGGTCAACCTAGAATCAAATTACAATATTGAACATCACCTCTCTAAAGAAACCAAGAGTATAAAGAGGTTAGACCCAGATTGCATTAATAATGACGCGATAACGATCTTAAAAATCTATTATCCATTATTATAACAAGAAAACTAGAAACAAGTTGAGCTAGGCTGACTTCTCTACATATGAGAAATAGAAGACGAGAAGATATAAAAGACCTAGTCTGGTACGGAATCAAGACTTTATGAATACGTCTTCATGGGTTTGTAAGCACTTTTTTGAGAGGAGCCTTTTCCTAAGGAAAATTATTAAACATGTAGAGAAATTTTCCATTGAAAATCTCGGGAATTGAAAACTGATTTATTAGATTTCAAATAAGTAATAAAAATTGAGTAAACCATATACAATTGGAGACCCCGATCTGATAGTGATTTGAACCAGAATTATGATAATTTTTATGAAAATAGCGTCCACGCTTAATTTTAGTCGAATCGGCTAAGTATTATTTAAATTTCAGACATATCAGGCACACACAGATCTACAAATTTGCGTATAGAATTTTTCGTAAGCTAATGTAGGTTGGGAGAACATGATCGTGTCTGAACAAAAAAACATGTTTAACAGTGTGCAAAGAAGTCGATGTGGACCAGTGTCGGAAGGTTCAAAATTATGAAATACATTAACAAACGATTTTTTTTTGCAAAAACTAAATACCTATTTTTATTCAGAATATAACGGCTCAAAAACCAAAAAATGGCGAAATGAGTGATTTTGGTTTTTCCTAACCTGATCTGAGAAAAAAGAGGGTTCATTGAACTATAAAGAGCCTTTAAACTTTGAACCTTTTTTGGGGTTCATTGGACCCAAAAAAAGAGTTCAATGAACTCTAAATAATAGAGTTCAAGGGTGAAACCCTAATTAAAGGTTCAGATTTAGAAAAAAATATTTAAAATAAAAAAATTAATTTCATGAACCCAGAAAAGGTGTTCAGGGAGCACAAAAAAAGAGTTTATGCTTTGAACCGTGTTTTTGAGTTCAAAAAATTTGTGATTATTATTTTTTAAATGTTGCGCGCGGTGACTAAATGAAGTGATATGACATGGGGAATGGTAAAAATGAACTTTACGCATTATACGTATAATGTATATAAGATGTAATAATACAAATAAGTGAGTAGGTAGGTATATTTAATTAAATTAAATTATTACTTTTAAATTTTTTCCGTGAATCCTTTTTTAGGTTTGAAGGTGGAACTCTATATAAAGTAGGTAGACTTTACCGAAATTTTGGCTACTTTGAACCCAAAAAGAGTACATCGGATTTTGTGTGTTGTGTATTGTTGATCTTAGCTGAGATAAACAAGAATCATGTTTGAGAGAAACAAGTTCTTGTTTCGACGAACAAGAATGTCTGTCAGAGAACATATAAAATATGACAGTTACGAGAATTGACCTATTAATCTTTAAGACTAAGTCATGAGACCCATGTCTTATCTAGTAGGAAAAAATATGAAATAAATATTGTCTTGCAAGCAAAATTAGTTTGGTGGTTTGGTTGCTAAGCAAGGTACTTTTGTTTGAACAATATATAAATCTAGATCATGTTTTTCACAAACAAGGAAACTTGTTCCAATGAAACAAGACTTTAATGGGCATTCATGTTATTTTTTCATACTCATCTTGTTTCTTTCAAACGAGAATACTTGTTTGTGGCAATTAATATAAATTTTGTTTCAACTTTGCGAATAAACAAGTTTTTTCTCAGTGTGTAGTTTGAATCTGAAAGATACACTCAATAACTATTTTTGAAAGATACACTCAATAACTATTTTTGAAAGATACACTCAATAACTATTTTTGTTTCATGAAACTTCCTCGAAAGCAGACCCCGGCACCGCCGTACGATTTACAGGCGGCCTGGGTGACAAATCACTCTTATTGCCTAAGTGTCAATTTAACTTCAAAATAGGGTAGATATGAATATGATTGAACCTACAAACGATGTCATAAATTTGACCCCTGCTGCTGAACAAAAAGTTAGTAAAATTTTGAGAAAGCCACTGATATTTTGTGTAATTTATACCACCGGTAATTCTTCACGGCTTACTCAAAATTTGACCAACTTGTTGTTCAAAAACAAGGGTCGAATATAAGCATGACGCGGTTTATAGTTTTCAATCACCATGTCTAACATATTACGAAGTAATGCTATCCTTTTCTGCTCAATAAGATTAAAAATTATTCTCTCCCCAAGCCGCGGTGTATTCAATTTGGGGCGTCGGGGTCTGATAGAAGGATAGAAAAAATAGCAGCCCGATATACAAAATACAGATTCATAACTTTTGTGAAAATGGTCAGTACATATTGCATTGCTTTTACTTTTCTTGCAAGAAAACCTTAAAGTATAAAATATAATTCAGGATATACATGTGGGGTAGCCAACCGATATTCTGATTTTTTCCATTAATTTTTTGCCGACACAACATTCTATTTTAGAAATAACAGAAAAAGAAACATGACATAGAGCAAATAATAATGAGTTTTTTTATTATTGTTATAAAAAGTTACAATTTTAGCTTCAAAGTATCATGGAAAAAATGCAAATTACCTCGCCGAAAAGATTCTAGCTTGACGTTTAATCATGAAAATGACTCATAAAATAATTTAATAAATATTATTTATTTACGCATAATGTGAGATCATAAATTCGTAAAATAAGAGTATAAGAGAAGAAAAAAAGAAAGTTATAATATGATTATAATTGAACCAGAAATTTGGCACCGAATTTATTGCTAATTAATGATTCATAAGAACCGTCGCGTCACCCCGAGTAATCATGAATAATCTGAATAATTTTTTACACTAACACCCCAGTTTTCTCATCATATTAATATTCAGAGTACACATATTTTCCATATTTTCAGACATTCTTTTATATGCCAGACGAAGGAAATGTACTGTAAGAGGAAAAGAGATTTGCATTTTATACACCCATGTTGACGATGCTGATGATTCCATTCTGAACAATTATTTTAGGCAGTTGAATTGTAAAATGAGCAGTAGATTTAAAAATTGGTCGAAGAATCTGCGGATTTCTGGGACAATTGGGCAGCAGAATTAACAATTGGAAAAATTAATTCACAATAAGGCGACAAAATTGACAATCGGGCCGCATTCGGCAGTTGAAGTCGACGTTGAACAAGTGCTCAATATTTTAGACAAAGTTTTTCTATAGAGTGGACAGTTGTTGACCTCAAGACTATTGCAGACTGGGTAAAAACAAGGGAAATTCCATAAAGACCTACAATTAGTGTTACGCAGGAAACTAGGTTTGTGATCCTTTGACGAGGTGAAATCCCTTGGATGGTCTAAAATTAAGGCTACGTGAGAAACTACACAGTAAAAATGAAAAGAAATACTCTATTAAAATCATTATCCGATTTACAGATAAATTTACTCGTATTCGAATTACTCGTTTTAAATCTCACATAAAATTTACCCGTGAAACAGAGAAATTTACCTTTGAATCGATGTATCGTGTATTACAACAGATTTACAGGTAAATTTGCGTTTTTATTTTTTACTGCCTAGGTTTGTTATTTTTCAGGGACATCTAAGGGACATACTTTGGAACTTGGAAGGTCTACAACTAGGGCTACGCATGAACCAAGGTATCAGAATATTGATTTTAGTTTTCGGTCTTTCGTTATACGGTCTTTTGACCATTCGGTTTTTGACTATTCTGTTTTCTGACCATTCTGTTTTTTTACCATTAGATTTTTCATAATGCGGTCTTTCTCTGTCTGTTGCTCAATTTTATTCTGCAATTCTTTCAATGCAAGAAAATTTATTAAATATATAAAGTTAGGAAAGTTAAGTTAACTTGAAGAACTCAGGGATTCGAGATTTACCGATTTACCAATGAGCTCGTTGTAAATGGTTTTAGAAAATCCATATACTTTCAGGCAAGATAATATTTTGATGTAAGTACAAAATCCACAAAAATAGTTTGTAAAGTCCCAAACAAGATCTTGTTTACCCCAAGCTAATTTGATTGAAAGACAATATTTATTTCATATTTCCCTCTAACGTAAAATATAAGGTTACACATGAATATGAAGTTGGCTGCCAAACCCGCAGGGAAGGTACAGTCTTAGGAAAAAATATTATTTATAAAATAAATATAAAAGCTGAATATTTCCGAAGCGCACTTATTATTCTATCATTATCATCATATTTCAACAATAAATACAATATTCGCACTTAATTTTCATTTGATTATGATGGATGAATTGAATACCCCGTAAATATTATTTATTTATTGCAAAAATATCCCGACGAAAAAAATTTAACGCCATTTTACCCAATATCAGATCCATGTGTTTTCGTGACTTGGCCCATACTGGACACATGGAAAAACATATGGATGTCATTCATGTGTTTTCACATGGATGGCATATGTATAAAACCACACGAATTGTGTTATAGGGTTAATTGTTACTTTCAAATAACTAGTTTTGTCACATGGATAAGAGGCTGGTCATTATGTCTTTGACCCAAACAAGGTCTTGGTTGTTGCAACTGATAAAACCTTGTTTGCCCCAACCAACCCGTTTTTTAGTCAAATTGTAAATAAATTAAGGAGCCGTAACTGTAAAAAAATCGGTGGATCGTAATTTTTTTCACGGAATCGTAAATACGATTCTGTAAAAAATTTACGATTGCACGATTTTTTTTTTGCAACAGAAATTACCAAATAGAATAATTATTCTTATCGTGTTAAGGCGGTGTAAGAGAGAAGGTTGATGGGCCATCATCATCATATTCTCTGTTGTCCAATTTATAGCCAAACTAGTCAATTAATTAGAATTTAGTTTAGTGATAAACGAGATAGCAAAATTATTGTTTTAAACTTCTTCTGTCTATACTTCTTTCAGTGTCTCCATTATATATAAAAGAACAAATTTAAAAACACACAACAATATATCTTATTGAACAAATTACATTCACATGCAATTTTATGTTTTACACATGTGTGCTGTTAAAATTGCAAAATACTACGTTTAATTTAATGAATTATCATAAAGCATTTGCTATTTTGTATTTTTATTATTTCTTTTTATATACATGTAGAAAATAGTGTAGACAAGTTTCTATTTTTAGATTCGCGTATATGAGAGACAACGTCGCAGACCTCTTAAAGGTTAAATTTCTCGCAAAAATTCTGATCTTGTGCAGATATTGGCGAAAAAAACTTATTAATCTTACGGCCAGCAATTACGCAATTTTATTATTTAAGGATAATCTACTTGTTGTATACATCGGCTCATTTAAAAATTTACTCATCGTAAATCATTCAATTACACCCACATTTTCTCTGCTTTTTTATTTATGTGATTTTTTTTGGATTTTTTTCACTTATAAAATGTTGGAGAATATACTGGCAGGCTGCAGTTTTTCTTCTATTTTGTGTGATTCGTTATCTCTTGCTATAAAATGAAATGAAGGTAAATTATTCTCTTTATAGAAAAGAAAATATGATTCATGACCGACACTTTGTGAGAGTGTCACCGTCATATATATTTTATTGCCTGATTGCCACACAGGAGTTGGAGGATCGTTGTTTACCGTTTTATATTTTATTCTGATTTGATTAAGTTAGGTTTGCGTGTGAATCGGTAATAAACAATTTTTTTGGCATTAATTCGGAAAATTTATGCTTTTTAAAGTATGTTGTAGACTAACCAGACGACCAGACCACTACTACCAGTACAAAAGTTTCTATTTTGATCTTTGTTTCTTAGTCTCTTTATTCAACTATGGAAAGGTTCAACCTGACCCATTTCATACAAGTATTGTTGGATCGACTACGCATTTATAACTTTGCTATTATTTTTCAAAGATTTGTGCTCAGGTCAGACGTTGCGTTAATTGCGAGAGGAAGATTTTAAACGTTAATAACATCTGGCGCTCAGGTCTTGAATCAAAAACACAAAGCTTTGGCTATTTCGAAGTCTTGTACTATCCACACCGCAGTGCGCGTCCATGACTTGGATTATATTTTATGGTGTATCCATTCTCAAGTTTTTTAAAACAAAGAAATGAGGATGCAGCATTAGGTATTGTAGCTCTGGTAAGTTTGAAATCGCCCTCTAATGGCGAAACTGCCAATAATTCGTCCTTAGCGGCTGAGGTTGGTGAGGTTGTCTTCTTGTCCTTTTGCTAGGGTGTAACCAAATGTAATTCAATAATACTTGCTGCATAAGTATGCAAAGAGGAGAAGCAACGCTCACTCACGAATACCATTTCTATCTGAAGGCAAAGGTGAAAGTCTTGTTGTATCCGCAATTCTGTATGCGTCCGAGACTAGGAAAGTGATTGAATCAGTCACAAATAAAATTCAGACATTTGTCTGAACGATTATTAACACTGAATTATGGCAGCATTGTTATATGACTACTATGGAAATAGAAATCAGGCGACGTAAACTTGGAGGATCGGCCACGTTCTACGAAGGGGTTGGGCCCCTGAACTCGGATCAGTAGCTAAAGAGTACTACCCTCGGGAAGGAACTAGAACCAGAGGCAAACCACGCCAAACTTGGCACCGTTCCGTCAAGGCAGAGTTGGGTGTACGCAACGATGAATGGGGTGACGTAATAGCAACCGCGTACTATTGATCGGCTATGTTCCGTCAGGGCACCATAGGCCTTAAAGTAAGTGCTCAGGACAAGCTGGAAGGCCCTTGTGACCCGAAAACCCTTTGTAGCGCTTCTTAAGGCAATCCATCCGCCAATTCTTCTTGTTTGCTCAGAGAACAACTTTTTGCACAACATATATATCTTGCAATCTACACAAGATTTATTTAAAATCTTAATTTTGTTTGATAACTGACCTCATTGCCTTTCAACATATCCCTTGCATAAGCCTGGGGATCATGTTAGTCTAGAGATATTGAGCTTATAGCACTAAAAATGCAGAAGTTCATCAGTTTATTTATGCTAATTGTATCTCTCTCGAGAAACTTGCTAGGAACATTTTACTTATTAATTGTTTAACCACTAGCGTAATACAATATAATAAAATTAATAAGGTCTAAAGAACCCTAGAGGGCGTGCACTTATATTTCAGAGATCGTTCTAGATTGATTGAATGATCTCAATGATGTTTCTAACAAGTTAGTAACTTGTATGCATTGACCTCTCTCTAGTAATAGTGAGTTATTATCGACCTCTTCTTTGTGGTCGTGCGTGATGAGTCATGAATCGTGACAACATAACACTTTCCACATAGAATAATGTTAACTAGTCAGAAAGTACGAGAAGTACAAAGAAAGTACAAAGTTTTTAAGAAAAAAGTTAAACTCTGGGAGGAGTGGAAGACTCCTGAATAGAACTTTTGAAAATAAATAAGGATAATTATGTGTAAAGCATTAATAACACAGTTATTATTCAATATCCTTTCTAGAAACGCTCGAATGCTCAGCTCATTCTCATTTAATCAATCATTTTATGAAAAGGAAAAATATAACGCTTGGTGCAGGTTCTTTTCTCGTCTTTTTCGACTCGGTTATGTATAAATGTTTATTAGATTAAATTCGATTCGTTTTAGATTTATTTCAGTTTACATACCTCTTCTTTCCGTTTCAGCCATCTTCCACACGGACTTTCCTCTAGAATTTCACTTTCATCCTCTGAATCCTCACCGCTTTCTCTTGGTGATTTATTATGCTCAGTATCGTTATTACTTGAACGACTACCCGGCATGGCAGATTTGACGGTGTTTTTTTTAATGTGGGTTGACCCCAATCAAGGATATTTTAATTAGTACCTATATAAAAAAAAGAAATATATATTTTAATCTCATGATATAATGCAAACATACTTTGTGTAATAATAATTGATTTCAATTGGGGTTCATTAAGTTAAATAGATTTGTATCAACTAAAACGCAATACTATATTTAAAATTGAATTTAGCAGCTTATTATACGATGCACAGAAAGAGAGAGGAATAAATAAATATACTTTTGAATCAATGTATGATTATGATAATGATTTCCGGTGATAAACGCGTATGGTACTCGAGTAATATTTATAGTAGAAAAAGAGTTGATGCTGATGTAGAAATTCAATCTTCAATTTTCTACTTTATAAACATTTACTCAACTTACTGGACATTTTAGACAACAGATGGCAACAATTGATATCATATTACTTGAACAAAATAAGTGATTTTACATGTATTAACGTCTTCATTTATTTATTTTAATATATTTTATACGATTTTATATTATATGAAGTGTGTAATGTGAGAAAATTCAAAGGCATCTTTATTTTAAAAAGAAAAACTTTAAATAGTTCATAATGGTAATTGTTTGTTTTGTTTTGTTGCAATTTGAAACATATATAATTGCTGGCATTGACTTTGATACCTCCTATACAGCAGATAAAATAATTTACACACTCAATTTTAACGTGCTTAAAGATGTCTAAGAAATCTTTTTTGCTCCAAATAACTTAATTTTTTAGGTTGGTAGTGATATCAGTTGTGGAACTAAGATCTTGTTCCTTCCAACAAGATCTTGTTTGGATCAGCCATCGCGGTAAATCTTGGTTGGTAGAAACAAGATCTTGTTTGATATTATTTATGAAAGTTTCTAAAAAAGATCTTGTTTCTCACAATTAATATCCACAAATAATATAAATCCACGGTGAACAAGATCTTAGCTGAAATAAACAAGAATCATATTTGAGAGAAACAAGATCTTGTTTCGACGAACAAGAATATCTGTTAGAAACAAGAAATATAAAAAATATGAAAGTAGCGAGAATTGATCTATTAATACCTAAGACGATATCCGTACCTCTAATCCACTCACTAGGAAAAATCAGTTACTTGAAAGTATTCCACTAAATATTGAATAAATTATTAAATTATTTGTAGGAGGAAACTTGTTCTAGCGATACAAGACCTTATATTGCGCACTTCAATGATATTTTTTTATATTCATCTTATTTCTTTTAAACGATATTACTTCTTTGTGGCAAACAATATGTTATTTGTACAAAACAAATTTTATTTCACTTATTTCCCCAAGGTCAAACAAGATCTTGTTTCTTTCAACCTTGCCTTCGTCATTGTAAGTGAATGTACGTAATGCTGAATACGTTGACATTACATTATATCAACATAAGGAACTGAATGATAAGCAGGGACCATNCAGGGCCCCTACTGAAATTGACAGTCGAAAATAGTGAAAAACACTATTTTTTAGGTTTTGAAATAGTGAGTTTTTTTAAAGTAAAAAAATATTGCTTTCATAATTCCCATCAGGCCCGTAGCGTAGAGGTAGCTCAATATAATATTTTGAAACACCTAAAATTTTTTTCGCCAATTGCCTACGTCGTTCTCAGATCTTAAGCTACAGCTACCCCAGAAATGGGCTAGCTACGGCCCTGATCCCCGCTGTGCGTCGCTTCGATTTATAAACTTTGGGTAAGCTGTTTTTAG
>JXPH01054923.1:0-11138 GCA_001014845.1 Mochlonyx cinctipes | reverse complement strand
CGAGTTTTAGTGGACGGAATGAGCTCAAATTTGGAATATAAGCTTTATTTGGGGTAATATCATTCATTCCTGGTGCTTCCAATTACAAGACTTTCTTGGATAACTCTGTAAATACTATTACGATCCTCTTCAAAATTTGCACTTATCATCTTTGTTGAAGTTTAAATCTAGTTTCTATCACAAGGTATAGAATAAATATGATGAAAAGCTACATAATCAATCCACTTTAAAGTTTCCTACGGTTTTACTTTAAATTTTCTTAAAAAAAAGTTAGTCTAGTAGGTAATTATTCAAAAAATTGAAATCATCTACTTCTAAAATACGTTTTGGACCTCGAGAAATCATTTGCGATCAAAATTGGGAGAATGTCTGTATGACAAATTTGCCGGTTTGTGAATTATGTACATTACTTTCTCGAACGATAGCGGTCAGAATTATTGATCCATTATGCTGAAAATTTTCAAATATTTATGTTGAGAACCCTATTATTTTCAGGCTTAATCGGCCAAAGCTTTGTATAGGATCCCATAGAAATTGTTGTTATTTCAATGAAAAATTCGAAATAAATTATGACGTAATCAAATAAAATGGCAGAAACTTTGATCATGGATATTGGACATTAGTTACTGTCTCAAATTAGCTTGAAAATTTTAAGTGTGATTTGCCAAAGCCTACTATGGGCTCTCATACAAATGTGGGCAATTTTAATAAAAAGATCTAAATAAATTCTGAAGTAATCAATCAAACTGGCTGAAATTTTGAACATGACCATCAATTATTTTCTCAAGTCAACCTATCAATTTTGTGCGTAATTGGCCAAAACGTACTACGGGCTCCGATACAAATGTGAGTGATTTAAATGGAAAATTGAAATAAATTCTGACGTTATTTCCGTCATAGATATTAGATATTCTCATTAATCTTGAGCACGATTGACCAAAGCCTCGTATGGGCTCCCATACAAATGTGTTTGATTTCAATGAAAATTCGAAATATATTCTGACGTAATCAAACATACTGGAAACTGACTGAAATTTTAGTCACTGACAGTAATTATTGTCAATTTACCAATTTTTAGCCAAATTCTCTGGGCCCTCATACACATGCTGATGACGGTAATGAAAACAAGCCGGAGTGGAGGAAGCCGAAAAGAACTTAGCAAAAATTTATAAGCCAGAGCGGTGGTAGGAGTAGAGGCAACAAAAGAATAACTTACCTCTCCCTTCAGCATCTTCCTGTATCAGCCGGAGACGACTCTACGTTCCTTCCAGTATCTTCCTAAGTAAGTCGAACACTCCAAAAATTCTTTATGCTCAAAAATGGTCCAATATGCTTATTCTCAGTAGATAGGAACAAAAAAATAATTAAATCATACACCCGATATTTTATCTCATCAAACTAGAAAAGTCGAAGCTTGGAAGATGGTATTGTAATGGATCTGTTTATTTCTCCAAGAATACCAGTCACAATTATTAACCGATTAAACTGATAATTTCAGGAATAATTTTGATAATTAGTCTCAAGAAGCCTATTGTTTAAATTTAAATCACTATCAATTAATAGATAAAAAGGTTATGTATTCGGAAAAAAGCTTATAGGCTTTTCTCAACAAAAGTAAAGACCAGTTCGTTAATGGGTCAAATCGGGCCACGGGGTCCGGGGGCCCCCATTCAAACTCACCAGAATGTTCCAGAAATCATGAGTTCTAATGATCGGAATGAACACAAATTTGGAACATAATCTTGTGGTAAGTATCCAAGTACAGTTCATATAAAACTTTGACCTTGGGATAGCAGGGAGTGGGGCTCTTGTGTACCAGGAACTTTCAGAATTCTTGAGTTCTAGTGATCGGACTGAGCTCAAATTTGGAATATAAGCTTTTGGCAAATATCAAAAAAAAATTCTCTAAAAAGTTTGACCCCAGGACATCGGGATTTGAAGGCTTCTAGGTACAGGTCAATGCCAGAATTCTTAGGATCCCGTGATCAGAATGAGCTCAAATTTGAAATATAAGCTTATGGCAAGTCCCCAAGAACAGTTCCTATGCTGAATTTGGGATACAGGTCAAACTCCATTAATTCGAAGTCGCACGGGACCGACGAATTAAAAGACATCAATGTATCGAGATAGCCATGGAAATGAATATAATGACTAAAATGATCAAATAATGAATTTATTCGAATTATCGGACATTCGAATTAATGGATTCTGACCCGTACTATAATCCATTCCTGGTGCTTGCAATTACCAGACTTTCTTGGATAACTCAGTTAATAATTTTCTGATCCTCTTCAAAATTTGTACAGATCATCTTTGTAGAAGTCTAAAACCAGTTCCTATCATAAAGTATAGAATAAATATGATGAAAAGCTACATAATCTACCTTGTGGTTGCCTACGTTTTTTCTTTAACTTTTCATTTAAAAAAGTTAAAATAAAGTAATTAGTCAAAAAATCGAAATCACCCTTTCACTTTTAAAATACGTTGACCTCTAGAAATCAGTTGCGATCAAAATTGGGTGGATGTCGTCTGCATGTCGGTTTGTCAGTTTGTAGATTCTCGTTTGTTGACTATGAGTTATGTACCCTACGAGAAACCTAACGGCTTCCTCACATGGTCCTACCGGTTAGGAAATTGTGAGGAATTCGTGAAGAAGGCTGTGAGGAGCCTTTGAGGAAATCGCCAAAGGCTACTATGGGCTCCCACAAATGTGATTTTAATGAAAAATGAAGTCATCAAGCAAAATAGCTGAAATTTTTCTCATTTATATTTATTATTGTCTCAAGTCAAATATTCAATTTTTGAGCGGTATGTGGGTGGATCGAAAAAAAACTCCCGCGAAAGCTTGTATTCTGGTTCCAATAGTACCACTTTTTTTTATATTTTTAAAATGACGTTTCTGTCCCGCACCACTGGTCCAAAGTTGTATTTTGTATTTTGGTTTCATAGCTATCCTGAGTTTTTTTTTACTATTTTTAAAATGACGTTTGAACCCCATGCTGGTTCAAAACTGTCAATATTTGAGGAGTTTGAGTGAAACTTAAAATTCTTAGGTTTTGGAGCCCTAGAAGCGACTCAATTTTTTTTAACTTTTAATTTCATATTTTGCTAGTATGGGAATCCAGTAAAATTAAAATAATATAAATCCGGCCTTGTAAGGTACATAGAATCAGAGGAGCGCCATAAAAGGTCATCGTGGGGCCATCATGTGATTATCGTTCGGTCGTTATTTGGTCGTCATGTGACCATCGTGCAGTCATCGTGTGGTCTTGGCAAGAATGTACAGGTTTTTTCCAATTGAACTTGTGGTACAGTGACGTGGTAGTATCACGAGAATATATACCACGTAATCCGTTACGGGTTTTTCAGGGTAGTAAGTAGTATGCTGAAAATTGGTGCACCATAATTTCAATTTATTATAAACATGTTTTAAATTTTATATCAAACCAATAAAATAAGCCAGATAACGAATTAATTTCAAATGTATTTCCGGAATAATACGCATAATATATGTCAAAAAATGTGGGCATATGACCAACCGCATCCAACGTTTATGATAATTATTTTCATCCTTATTGCACTTGTGTCAATTTCAAGTATGAAATTCAAGTCAACCTACTTGAGTGTAGTGATATTAACCTAAAAATTATTGCAAGTGTGTAACAAATAGCCCAAACATCAACATATTAATATTATGCTTGTAATTTGATTCAACCCAGATTTTATTTTTATTTTTTTCTCTTCAACCCAAATTTGATATTCGATACACTGTATATAAATTGTTAAACAGGCACCTGCTCTTCCAAATTCTTTTTAATGTAAACAGACATAAATTATCCATAAATTTCACGAAAAAATCTGTTTTGAGATGTTTTATGCATGAAAGGCATTTCATTAGAGTTCAAGGTTATTACCGATTCGACGGCGAAAGATTAACCTTTTCGGAATACTAAGTTTAAGGGCTGTATTCTCCAGAGCATATTAAGTTAGTAACTGATTTTGTTTTCGCAATATCTCAGTAAATATAAAGTTAATATGCATATTTAAAGTTATTATCAGATTATTGGCGTCGTAACTTTAGGATCCGAATGTTAAATTTCGATTTTGATGCATAGGAAGGAAAATTAAAAATAGTTAATCACTGATTAAGTCTTAATATGCCGTGGAGAATACAGCCCTAAATGTTCTCGAACAAAACATTTATATTATTCCCACAATAAAGAAGGTATTTGAAAAAATAATAATAAAACGTGTAAAATGTGTAATATATAAAAGGTAGAATAAAATAAAATTATACGCCCCCTACGGGTCGATGGCGCCACTCTCACAAACACTTCGCACTTCACATTAACACCAGATTTTTCATTTCTTTTTTGTTTTACTTTCCAACTTAACTTGTTGTTGCATTGCATGGATAAAAAGTAGAATACAAGAGATAGACAGATATTTGGATGTCTAAGTAGAACTGAAAAAAAAAATGAATTCAAACCTTCTTCGGTACAGGGTGCCATGCTCTTAAACTGAAATGGGGAGCTATGGTCCCGACTCCGGAAATGATTTTAGACAAGGAGCAATTGTTGGAGCTGCAAGCATGAAATGGGGTGGGAGAGGCTACTGTTTATTGGAAGAGATTACCAAGCTGTCTGGTCTTAGTCCACCAATGTGAGTAACCAAAAAATTCTAGGAATCAAAGATAAACATGCAAACAAGCCTTCTAGGGAATCCTCGTGCCATCTCGTGCCACCTTCTTCACTGTCCTTAATAACGGCTCCGGAAGCTTCAGTCTTTTCAAGAATGTCCAGTCCGTTCCGATGTTTCTTAAAAAAAACTAAAAGTTTCGCAATATCATATTTCAAATCAGGCCATTAGCCATATCTTCTGTCGATGATCGCTATCTATTGGTATTAGCCGAAACATGAAGATGATGACCCTATAGATTTTGTAGGTACTCCTACGATGATTTTTGGGAGTATTTGGAAGAGAATAAAGATTTATGGAGCAACCTATTTGGGAGATATTTGGAACATGGTATATCCTCCCTGATTTTATCAAATAGTAGAGTTGAGAGCATAATATTTCCATATAATGGTTGGATGCAATAGAGTATGAAAATTGAGATTTTGAGCAAAACTGCCTTACAAAATTAAATAATAGAAACCTGTCATTTACTAGTTAATAGCATTTTTCATCTTGTTCTATACAGTGATTGCTGTAATAGTCCGTGCATAAGGGGCTTGCAAAAAAGTCCTAAATCCGTATTAGTCATACCAGCCTCACAAAATTAATATCACTGAAAGCATCTTGACAAACTGAGCCCTTGATGAGGAAAATTGGATAATATTTTGAGATTCAAATTTTCAAAAGTGACGGCTTCCCTATTTTTTTAAAATATTATCCAATTTTCTCAAGTTCACCAAATGGCACTAGAAGACCGAGGAATTAAAGTGAAAGAGATAGCAGAGGCTATAAATATGTGCTGTATAATATAAAAAACGTGTTTGTCACATATTTCATGACTAAGTAGGCATTAGAAGGCTGTTTGGGCGTTGGGTGCCGCATTTGCTCTCGTTAGATCCAAAACTTGTTTGAATTAACATTTTCAACGCTCTGTTGTCGCAGTACAGGTATAATAAATCAGAGTTTTGGCGCCGATTAAAGATGAAACTTGGATAAACCATTAATACAGTCAAAACAATGAACTACCAAGAGGAAATCAGCTCCAAATAAAGCAAAAACTGTTTTCTCGGCTGGGAAAGTTATAGCGACTGTTTTTTGGGATATTTATATAGTTATCTTAATCGATTATCTTCAAAAAAGAAATGTCAGTACAGCATACTACGCATTATTACTTGACAAGCTGTAGGCAGAAATGGCTGAAAAATGGCGGAAAATTGGCCACATTTTCAGAAAAGAAAAATCTTGGTGAAGACAATGCGCCGTCTTACACCTCAGCGGTTGCCGTAGCAAAAATCTATTGAATCGTAGTTTGAATTGCTTGACCACCCTTCTCATTCTCACTCACCCTAGCGCCAAGCGACTTCTTCCTGTTCTTTAAGCTTTGAGCTTGGATGACAGAGATTTTCATCAAATAAGGAAGCCATCACCTTCGTAAACAATTATTTTGCAGAGAATGAGGCCTAGTACTACTTGGATGAGTTTAAGAGATGGGAACGTCGCTGGGTAAAATGCGTAGACTAGAAAACTATGTAGAAAAATAAAAATAAATTTGAAGAGAAAATGTTGTTGGGTCGGATAGGGTTCGAAATAATTGACGCTTGGTATTTCTTGATATGATACCTCAGTGTGTTATTTAGCGCTTGAGCTCTTCCTCTCGCATTGTTTTAATATTGTTGAATTAGGAACTTATTCGAGCTATTAGAGCTAACCAGGGTTACATACTGTAATCGTTCGGCACCAGGAACTGATCCTGAAACCAATAATGAATAATTAGCCGAGAAAATCTTTAATTAAGTAATAGCAATTTCGGTGTTTATAACTCTAGAAATTTTTATCAGATTTCTAAAAATGTAAAGTTTTTGGTAGGTTGAAGTGTTTTGACAACCCAAAATCATGATTACAGAAACCTGGCCAAATTGGAGAAATTGGCAATAGACTTTGCTCTTTTAGAAGCTAAAAACATTTAATTTTGACTTTACCGAAATAGTTTAACGCATTTTGGAAGTTTTTAGCACCACCCTCTTCAATAACAACACTTAACTTATTTAACAAGACACTAGAAGAAATTTGTTATTACGGGTGAAACGCCTTTAATTAGAAATTTTATGAGACCTCAATAAATTATATTCAATTAATGAACAGGAATAAAAATAACATTGGAGTCTACGGGCAGTTCTCAAACTTTGAATCAAACGGAAAATTCATATTAAAGGCGTTTTACCCGTTTATGGTCATCTTTGTTATGTTAAATACAATACGTAGAGAATGTGTATAAGAATTCTTTCCACCCAACATCGGCCCTAAAAAAGAATAAATAATATCTTTGTACCATCATCATCATCACAACAAAATGTATAAGAAAAAGAAAATAAAAGAAATAAAACAAATCCATTCTTAAGTCAAGTAACACAAAGGAACAGAAAATCTTTTAAATAGATCCGATACGGTGCATTATAATAGGTTTTTAGGGACCTGAGATTATGTTACGGAATAAATTCGAATATCAAGACAAGTGGATGGCAATTGGAAATGAACAACACAATAACAATAAAATGGTTACAGAATCGTGTCTAGCCTTATCCATAAATCAATTTATTATCTGTTTTACATTTATCTCACACTCGTTTGCACTTTGGGATCTCGTGGTGATTATTTTATTTTATACAAAAATTATACCGACGACCGGCAGAGGAGTCAAAAGAAAAAAGCAAAACTCCTACTGAGATGCGAGAATTAGGAATTTCTTCATGAGTCAAGATGTTGATTTTAATTATAGTTGATTATAGTTTTTATAATGGCGTTTCAGTGTAAGCTCAGAGTGAGTTGAATTATTTCAAACTTCGATAAAAAGACCCGAGTTTTCATCTATTTATTCGTAATTTAGTCATATTTAACCCAATACTTTGGAGAAGTATGCTAAACTTAGCAGATGAATATTTAGGGACTTGAGGCTATACGGCAGTTCAGATTATTTGTTTGATTATTTATATAAAATAGATGAATTCATAAATAATGGAAGTCAATAACTCAAAACGAGTGTGATTCTGCCAAAATTATTTAGAGTGCCAAATTTTACATAAATAGTGTGGCTTGTTTTTGCTAATTACGATGAAATAAAATAAGCGGGAATAAGCAGCAGAAACTGCTGCCCATTTGTTAATTTTGTTTCCCACTTGAATTTACTGCTGCCAATTGTCTAATCTGCTGAAATTCTTGTACTCATTTGCCTATTTTGCTGCCCATAAATTAATAAAATTCTGCGGTCCACACNTTATGACAATCCCAAACGTTGAAAAGCTTGGGTGAAGCCTGGTGAAGCTGCTTCATCGCAACTAAAGCGAGATATTTTTGTAATAAGGCTATGCACACTAAATTAAAACAACAATTTGAAATTGTTAGAACATCGAAGAAATCTAGCTTCTATGATGGAACAGGTGGCTGTGGATAAAACCAACAAAAATTTCCAGTTACAATGAACTTTTAAATTTGTTTTTATTTTCTCCAATTGATCATGTTATTTTATCCATTTTCGTAGTTATTTTATCTATTATTTTTTGTAGCAAAAATATATTTTTTTGAAAACTTTCTGTAAAATCAATAATTTTGGTAGCGCGTTGGTCCTATTGTCTTTATTCCGTCATTTTAGTTTTAAATCTACCATTCGGACATTTTTTCCAATGTAATTTAGCAAGCTTTTGCTATTATAATAATATGCTGTTTTTAATTTTATTACTGGGAAATTTTTCGGGCTAAATTAAAAATCCCCATTTTTTACCCGAAAAAAAATCGAAATAATTTGGATGAAACATCAATTTTTTTAGATCGAGTATTAAAACTTTTGGTAAAGTTTGATGCATATATCTAAAAAATAAAGTGGCTCACCTTTCGTGCGATTTTTGGTTAAAATATCCAGAAAAATAGTTGTTTCAAATAAGTGTGCATACCTTATCATTCTGCTGTCCATATTATTTAAAAGTGTAGTTAATTCCGCTGCCCATTTTATCTGTTTTGTAGGCAAAAATTATTGTAATAAAATGGATTTGGTTGTAGTTTGGTTTTGTATTGTTAGAATGAGTACGTTGTTTTAAGTCGTACTCTAACAACCATGGTGGTGCGTTCTTCGTGAAGTCGTACATAAGCCAAGAAGGATCAGATAGTGGAAGATTAAGGAAAATAAACCACATACACATGTATACACATTCTAGAATTTTGATTTTGCACTTTTATACATTGCCCTGATGCTATGAAAAGTAGGAAAGTTATATGTGGAGTGCGTCGATGTTTAACGTACCTTCCTGACTTTCATGTAAGACAGTAGATCTTGTAATTTTAGTTTCTTGATATCTTCCAAGTTCCACAAAGTTTTGTTGAAGATAAGTACCGTATACGCAGATGAATCAATATGGACACAAGCAAATCAGGTGATATGAAGTTTCCACATCATGTTGACAAACAGCGTCTAGTATTGCAGAATCAATGGTTTCAAACGATGTTTCTTTAAATGCAGTCTGATTGCCTTGGTGGCTTGATAGGTAGAGCATCTGCTTATGAACCACAAGGGTAATTGATTTGCGCTTTCTCATCGTTGTCGTAAATTACTTTGTGTACGATATTATTAATAGGGTAAACAAGGTGATTTCCAACATGTATCGTCAGAACCATGCTATCAAAAATATACTTGCTGCAATAACTGGTGTTCATGTCGAAGAGGTTAGTCAGTTTCCTCGCAGCAAAAATTGAACATGACTTGATGGGCTCAAAGAACTGGTAACTCATTAGCATAACCGTTAAAGTTCTGGTGGTTCTGAATCCACTATAAGCTATAGGACCAGTAATAACTAGAAAATACTCTGAAATATGACGACTCGCCTGGTCCCAATAGGGTACAATAGGCCTTATTTTTATATGATTATTATTCTTCTTTAGATTCAATAAGAATTTGACGTCAGTGTCCTTACTAGGTCTCTGAAGATACAGTTTGGACTCCATAAAACCACCTAGATTTCTTCGGTAAAGCTAATGATTTTCAAAAGTCCATGGCAGCTTGCCGACAGACCAGCTTTCACAAAGAGGCGGTCAGTGTCCAGTGCCGTAGAAAACCATGAATAAACTTTCTTTAGCCAATCTACCTGCTTGTTCATTAGTATAATAATAATAAATCCCGTCCCGTATCGGTTAACAGTTTGGAAGTTTACAGGTCCTTGAAAGCAGGTTTTACAGTTTTTACGTTCCAAGTTATTTTTTGACTGTCTAATAATACCAGAATCAATTGCATTATCTATTTAAATGTTGATAGAAGAATAAAGTTTAAAAAAAATCAAAACTGGACAATTAGTGAAGGAAAACCTAAATTGGGTTGTAAATTTCGTTTTTTGAATCCGATGACTTACCTGCGTGACCATACATCCTGCCTTGTATAAGAGTTTTACCATGTGGAATTCATTACTCAAATTGGACTGGGTTTAATGATCTGACCATTGATACTGTCCTCGTGGAAGATAAAAAAAAATCTTTTTGGTCTTTTTAAAATGCTGCCACACTTTGGATTATATATACAAATGAGTATTCATCATCAGCATGCTAAAATAAACCTGTAAAGTGAGTTGTTAACAAACAGAATAAGGAACAAAAGATATTGTAAATAAAAAGCCCTTTGTATCCTCTGAGCAATTCTTAAAACTCCGGAATGACTTGTTCAATTGATCCGAAACTTTGAGAATATATTTATATAAAATATAACTAACGCTCCACTAGATTCCGGTTTCAATTCCCGGTAGCTGCTGTTGTGTTCAGTTGAATTGGAATACATAAATAATTCGATTTCTTATTGATTTCACTGTTTTTTATTATCTAGTGGCAATTAATTTCGAAAAAATATATGTTATTCTCAAGTNTTTTTATTATCTAGTGGCAATTAATTTCGAAAAAATAAATGTTATTCTCAAGTCGTTTTTCCACAATCTGACGAATCTGATTTCTTTAAGCTCCTATTATTTATATTAACTTAAAAAACGAAGACTTTATTATTCCTTCTTGCTGACGCACCAATTGATCCTTAATTTTGTTCAAAAAATAAGATTCAACAGCGTTCGCCAGATTGTGAAAAAACGGCTTGAGAATGATAGAAAAAAGCACTATAATGAGCTGGCAGCAGCAGTTTACAATGACGGAATCTGGATGGTAATATTAGCTTATCGAGCAAGTAGCTTGATACACGTTCTTTCAATATATTGTGTATAGAAAGGCAACACCGAAGGTTAAAGACGTTTTTCAATGGGCAGTCAAGCAGAATTTTTTGCAAATGAGTTACGAGGCCATATCTAGACAAACCAAAAACATAGCGGACACAGTGATTCAACGAGATCTTCAATTTATATTAAAGTTCATCAGCACAGGTATAGTACAGGTACAGAAAAGAGAAACTACAGTATATAAAACGTAGGAAACCACAAAGGGGATTA
>JXPH01054724.1:0-11805 GCA_001014845.1 Mochlonyx cinctipes | reverse complement strand
AATATAAATAAATAAATAAATAAATAAAATTACCTCTCTCGCTTTATGAATGTCATTCCTGGTTTTCTCAGCCTCAACAATTGTCGATTTGATGGTCAAAGACGTTTTCTTTGAATACTGAAGTGTACTGAAAAGCTCATCATCCTCAAGGATAGGAAGTTTTGATTCATTCAACAACCTCAAAATGCTTTCTTCCAAATTGGACAATGTTCGTTTATTGCTCGAAATAGTCTCGGTTAACATTTCGGTCTTTTCTTCAAGGGCCGGATTTTCTTTTCTAATTAAAGCGGCTGAGAAAANATTGCTCGAAATAGTCTCGGTTAACATTTCGGTCTTTTCTTCAAGGGCCGGATTTTCTTTTCTAATTAAAGCGGCTGAGAAAAAAATTCCAATAAAAATTTCAAGTTACTAAAATATTTTGCTTACTTAAGAGCTGATTTTCTAATCCCTCTTCCATCAAAGTAAAGCTAATGACTTGAACTCTTTTCAATATTATCGAAGGTATTTTTACATCCTCTTTACTAATTAAAAAGATTAATTGACGATTACTTCCCATTTTCCCTTTGCTAATTTTAAACTTTTTCGCTTCAACTTCGTTCAAAATATTGAAAAGTTCAAGTGTCTTCATAACGTTACTATTTTTAATATTCATGAAAATAAATGGAATTTCTTTTCTCAAATATTTTTGAATCCCATCAAAAACATGATCATCTTCAAAATTTTTAATCTGTACTCTGTTCGATTTTTCCATCGCTGAGATCCACTTTAAAGCTTCTTCTTCAGGATCAATAATAAATGGAATTTTTGGGGTAGCATTTAAAATTATTGTGGCGTTTTCTAATGAAATTTCTTCGGATGGTAGTCCGAATTTGTTCCATTCCCGAATATCATCGACCTCTTGTAGAAATGTGTAAATTGAAATGTTTTCCGTGTATGGCAAACTTCTTATTTTAATCTCCTCTAACCATGACTTTTTCAAATCATTTCGGTACTTCATTAAAAATGGTCCCAAATAAATAATGTAGCCACTGGCCACCATACAGTCCCCTAGAAGACAGTTGTACTGATGGCATAAAGACGCTTCAGTCTCTTCCCACCTTATTTTTTCGGCACACAATCCTTCAACTAGCAAAATTGCTCTTTCCAATTTCAGTTTAAGTGACCGAGCCTTCTGGATAAGATCTTCTTTGATTGCCATTTTTTCCGCATACTCTCGTTTCAAATTGGCCAGTGTTTCAGCCAACTCTTGCAACTTTCTTTCAGCATCAGCAAGTTCATTTTGTTTTTCCAGTAGGGACGCTTTTGCATCATCCAGTTTTTGAATTTTTGGACCCACAACCCTAGAATAAGTAAAATATAAGCTATTTAAAAGAAATGAAAAGGTTAAAATAGTTTTTGAGCCGAAAATTATGGTGCTAGAGATGGCTTAGCAGGTGCCTTAATTTTCATAGAGATAGAGATAGAGACTTACTTATAAACTTTTCCGTAATTCTCAATAGCTCTGACCCAAAGGATTAAAGATTTTGCAGCAAGCGAAACGACCCCAACCTTATTAGGTTCCAGTTCTGGGTCTTTTGTATATACAGTGATTTTTTTAAGCGTCTTTTCAGTCATATTGTTTTTGTCAAAAGCTTTCAAATTGTCTAGAAACTTCTGATCACCTAATTGCTTCTTCGACTCGGCCCACGTTGGGTCTTTTCCCAACAGTATCATCACAGCCTCCATAACTTTCTCAACTTTGACGGGTGGACGACTGTATGATTTAATCTCGTTCAAATCTTTTTTGTTCAGAGAATCAAGTGCTGAAACTGCTTCGTTCAGTGCTGGCATAGCCTTTTCCAAATCAATTTCTGCGATTGCAGCCAAATCCTTGCAAATAACCTCTTCATTCCCAATTTTTTCCCTCTTTATCATAACGAGATAATTCTGTTCTTCAGCTTCTTCCGCCTGCAGCTCGATTGTCTCCAGAAATTCATCGCATTGAATTTGAAACGCGTTAATCTGTTCCTGGTTCACTTTCAGTTCTTCAGACAAAACCGCAACTTTTCCTTGGGCATCAATAATTTTCGCGATTCCGGTGCGAAATTTATTGACCGTCATCGTAATTTTATCTCGTTTCTTAATTAAAATGCTGAAAGATGAAATATTTTATTTGCGCCATAACTCACTTCAAATTACATACTTGTTGAAACAACGAAGAAAATCCATAAACACGGTTGACGCAATAATAAAAGACTTCTGGATATCCTTCAGCATTTCTTCTGTTTGTTTTACTGTTGAGCTGTGCACATATGCTAATAAATCAGTCATTTTTGCACGGAGTCTGCTCTCGGTACTCTCAATCAGACTTTCTCTCTTCTTTTTCTGTAATTATCATAACCATACCATTTGAAATATTGCTTATATTTTGTTTATTTTTCGTGGTAATTTTGAATTTTTTTTTGCACTGAGAGAAATTGTAAGTGAATTCTTGTCCAAAAATTGTTTTGGTTCAAAAACTCAATTCAAATTGAAGGTAGGGGTATGGTTTTTGGACAGCTGAAAATTTATAGCCCAACTGAAACAACTAAAAATTTAAAAAAGGCTTTGTTTAGCAAAGTAGTACGGGAGGACGCTCTCTATGAAAGTTTCTTTCAAAGGACCAAAACATGTTTTATAGAGAAAATGTTTCACCAATCTAGAGTCCTTATAGAGCAACTCCCCATAATAATCAGAGATTCGATTGACAAAAACCACACTCAATTTTTTACGGTTGATGTGTTGATTAAGTCACATAGGCTCATGAAAAAATGAGGCCTAAATGTGGCCAACATGCCCCAAAACCAAACTTTTTATACATTAAATGAAATACCTCAGCATATGTGTAGGTACATTGATAATCTGATGTAAAAAAACGTAGGAAACCACAAAGTAGATTATGTAGCTTTTTTTTATCATCTAAATCTATGGGTTTAGACAAAGATAAAGATGATATGTGCAGAATTTAAGGAGGATCGGAACTTATTTACAGAGTTATCCAAGAATGTCTGGTAATTGAAAGTACCAGGAATGGATAATACATTATCCCAAATTTAGCATGTGAATTGTTCTTGGGTACTTGCCATAAGCTTATACTCCAAATTTAAGCTCATTTCGATCACTAGATCTCGAAAATTCTGGAAGTGTCCGCTATGTAGGAGTCCCCATTCCCGATGCTCCAGGGTCAAGGGTTCTTGAGTACCTGCTTATTTTCCAAATTTGAGCTCATTTCGATCACTAGAACTCCAGAGTTCTGGAAGTTCCTGGTATATAGGAGCCCACTTTTTACGAACTGTTCTTGGGTACTACTTACCCCAATATTATGTTATTTGATCTCATTCCGATCATTAGATTTGTGGAAAATTTTGGTGTGTATGTATGGGGGCCCTCAGATCCCGTGGCACGATTTGGCCGATTAACGGACTCGTCCTTACTTTTGTTTAGAAAAGGCTCCACACCAAATTTAAGCCAAATTGGTTTGGAATTACGCGAGTTATTGAGGATATAGACATACAATGACGACAACGACGACAGACATACACACAGACATTTTTTTGTTTTTTTTCGCGTTTTAGACCATGTGGAGCAACTACAACAACNGTCCTTACTTTTGTTTAGAAAAGGCTCCACACCAAATTTAAGCCAAATTGGTTTGGAATTACGCGAGTTATTGAGGATATAGACATACAATGACGACAACGACGACAGACATACACACAGACATTTTTTTGTTTTTTTTCGCGTTTTAGACCATGTGGAGCAACTACAACAACTTTCATCTATTAATTGATAGTGATGGAAAGCTAAAATTTAGCCCCTTGGCCACATTTTCATTAGGGCCCTGCATTTCAAAGAACAATGACAAATTTGTTATATGAGACAGCCTTAAAACTAAAACACGTCATACGCCAATTGGGGCCCTAAGTGGTAGACAATTTTTTTTTTACTTTGAAACTCACCAACCACCAACACATCCACCAAAAAGAACTGGTCTTTACATTCACAGTGTATTTATTAGATTTGACATCAAGCTCTCAAGAGTTCTATGGTCTGAAAACCTGAAGATTGAGGGAACTGAATTTTTTTAAATGAATTTAATAACTGGGCTTTAGATTATACCATTTTAAACAAAAAACAGGAGCAGGTGACTTAATAGGTAGAGCATCTGCCTATCAACCACAAGCGTGTGGATTCAAATCGGACCCGTGACAATAATTGAATTGATTGCGCTTTTTCATCATTGTCGAGAAGGTAAATTACTTCGTGTGCATTATTATTAATAAACAGTAGGGTAAATAAGGTGATTTCTGACATGTATCGTCAAAGCCATCCTATCAAAAATATACTTGCTGCAAAAACTTAACTATGGGATAGAAGGCGTTCGAAATGCGTTCGTTTCGAAGATGTTAGTCAGTTTCCTCGCAGTAAAAATTGAACACAACTGATGGGTTCAGCAAACTGGTAATTCATTAGCATAACCATTAAATTTCTGGTGGTTTGGAATCTCTTATAAGCTATAGTCCACATGGCGCCTGAAAGTTTGGAAACTGAGAATTTACGACGGAAGTCAATTTTGACATGGTTTTACTTGGCATTTCTGTATGTTCATTTGTCTATCTGTCTGTCTGGGTGAAATCTAGTTATAAATTTTTGACTCACTTCTACCAAGCCGATTTTTTACCCAAATGTTCATCTCCAATGGCAATACAGTATTAAACAATGGTTCAAAGAGGATGGGGACAATCTGGGGGATCTCATATAAACCACAGGGCGTTTTTGGTGGAATTCCACGCATAAAAATCCTAAAATTCTAAAGTTTTTGGCCTTCAGAAAGATTTTAGGATCTCTAGAGGACCCCATATGGGACACTTTCTATGGAAAATTTCTAAAAATATGAAATTTGGGTTACGGCCTGGTATTTTGGAAAGGAACTTGAACTTGGACTTGGACAAATGTGGTTATTTAGGCCCTCCAAAGTTCTTTTGGAGTCTCTTAATAACTCCTGTAGGAAAATTTTCTAAAATCTAAAATTCAGGATACGAGGTGGCATTTTGTTTACAACCTAGAACCAAAATAAAGATAAAAATGTGCCAAAAATGACCTGAATTGACCTTGGGAATTATACTGTAAGTTACTCGGAATAGTGTCGAATATGATCAGAAGTGTGCCATAGGTCACCCAAAGTGTTATAAAGGTCACTAAAAGCGCTCCAAAAGTGACCTGAAGTGTTGCAAAGAAGTAAAGAAGAAAAGTTAGGCTTTGATATTTGATGATGTGGAAGTTTTGAATTTTTTCTCGAACATACATCGTGTTTTTGGAGGCTGACGCATCTGGAATGAAGCTATTTTGATGACCAGAAGTAATTAAAATATAAAATGACACAGAAGGAAGGTAGAGAAACACTATCGTTGGAAAACCAGCAACTACTGAAAGTGGAAAACGAGTTTTTAGACCATTTTTGCGAGTGACAAGCATGAAGATTAAATTAAAGGCTTGTTGGCAAGTTTTTCCAATTCTTTGATTCATGGTCACAGTGGTGAAGCAACTCAGAAATTTTCTGAAATCTCCCAATACAAATTCAACATGAACCTCTGGTCTTTAGAACTCCCCAGAGTGAGCCAGCAAAAAATAAAAGTTGGAGGGCAATGCGCACAAGAAATTTATTGCTATATAAAGTGATATATTTTAATCTGAAACGTGATATTGCATTTATGCCAACCTAAGACCAAAAAACCCCGTTAAAAAAATATTAAAATCAGTGCCCTTACTCCAGAAAACCACCATGTCTTCATCGCAACGGTGTCAGTTAAAATTCATAAAATTTCATGACTTGGGGCTCATGGGCTGCAGTCTGGAGTTTTGGTTGAAGCCTTTGACCAACACTAAATATGAATTATCATGGTCATAGACTCTTGGTGAAACTTTGCTTAACCCACATCTGACTGAGTGGGGTCACTCACTTGTAATGGCATCATAAAATTTTTATTTGTGAGCCGAGTTTCATGAACAGGACCTCAAAATAAAGCTTGAAATGTCCCTTTTTGATTTAGGGTATCGTAGTGGAATTACGTTTCTTCCCCTCCTAATAATTGATTTGAAAATATACAAATGAGTAACCCCGGAGGTATCTCTAGATTCGACATGCTTTTAAGTCGGTTTCAACATCTTGGCTAGGTCTATACATTAGAGCCAATACAACCCTGAAGAGATTGGGACAAATTTTTACGTAGGGTCTACACTGGCCCTCCATATGAGTTCATAAGGACCATGATCGGGCAAGAAGAACCGTGTGCGATATCCAATTAAAGGAAAATTCATGTAGAATAAGGATCGGAAATTAATTTTTATGATACTTCATAATTTGGGTCATTAGTCATCCTTGGATTCGCCATAAGGTCCCTATTTGACTCTATTTGAAACAGCAAAGGACAGTCTAATAGAGGATATCTAGTATACCTGTTTTTACCCAATTTTGAGTCATTTTAATTTTTTTAGAGTATTTTAAATTAATTTTTGGATTGTTTAATGCATTTTGATACGTTTTGTAAACAGTTTTTGTCATTTACCTTTCCAATAATTATGGGTACATCCAAAACAACATTTCGTTCTAAAAACACTTGCGTAACTTCTGTCAGCGCATCTTCTGACCACTCTGGCATACAATTCAAAGACATAGCTCGAACCATGGAAGGATATGTTTTTACTAGTGAACTGTTTGAAAATTATTATTATTATTATTATTCTTAATAATATTTATTACATACCGGAAACAATCACTATTGCTTGCAATGCTTAAAATAAAATGCAAATTCTTTTTTATTCCCTCTTCATTTCCATTTTCGATCCAATGTATTTCGTTGTTCGTGATGATATTGTTAAGAATCTCTAGCATGTAATCGCTTATCCCAAGATTTGTGTCGACCACACACAAAGTTGTACCCTGGTCGCATACCAGCCATAATTTATTGAAATGTTCTTCAGTTTCATAATTTGAATCGTCTAGCTTTGTGTTGATAAAATGGATTTTAGTTTTTGTAAGAAGGGCAGCAATACTACAAAATGTTGATTTTCCCGATCCATTATTCATTAGCAACAAGTGTCCATTTTTCAAATTCGGTATTCGCGCAATTTTCAAAATTTGTTGAACAGCTTCTTCAAACAGAATTATTTCTTTTGACAGTTTTTTGTAGGTAAATTCTTTGAAATTCTCATGATCTGTTACATCTTCATATTCTTTATTAAATCCCTCGATTTTTCCATAATGCGGGCTCAAATTATTGGGACACAAACTGTGTAGAGTGGACTCGTAATATTTCGAAAGAGATTCATTCATCTCATAGTAGAAAATGTGGTTTTCTTTTGGATCAAGCCGGTCAAAAACCACTCGAAAGCACTCGTGAATCCACAGCCTCAAAATACTTATTTTATTTGTATGGAAATTTTGGTTGCTTAATAGGGTGCCACTGATAATTCTGGATACTTCCTTCATATCGAAACAGTATTTTAATTTTGTTGGGATTGGCTGAAGTTTTTTTGAGATATTGTAGACAAAATGCGAAGTTGCGTCAGGGATATTTTTGAATATCTTTTGCGCTTCATTTGTAAAATTAACAGTATGTTTTTGTATATTTGCACTGAATATTCGACTAACAGAATCAATTTCTAAAGGGTCCATTTCAAAAATGTGGAACCGGTTCACAATTTGGTGAAATTCTTTAGAATCACGATCGCTTATTCTTCTTCTCATTGCTGCTATCAAATAAGCTTTGGAGAAATATTTTGGCGAATCACAATCAAACCAAAACCCATAATCTATCCAATGTTTAAGAAGGTCTAAAGGAGACTGCACGCCAATATTATTCCTGTAGGGCTGATTGAAATCATCTAAAAAGCAAATTAAAGTTTTCCTGTCTTTTGGTAAGCAATAATCTTTCGAAATTTTCATTGTTTGATTTTTCAACAATTTTTGAAGTGAATTTGAGGAGGTCTGTGAAAAGTGGTGTTATAAAAAAAAAGTTTAAAAAATATTTGTTTAATTACCTTATCAGTAAAAGTGAGTGAAATTTTACTGTACACTTTTTCATTCAACTTTTCCAACATGTTTGAGATTAATGCTGTTTTTCCACATGCAGTATCACCAATCAAAAGGGAATGTCTCTTGCTTTCCATCATCAAAGTAAGTAGAAATTCATATTTAACCATTTCAGGAATGGAATCCTTATTTTCCCCCATAACCAACTCATTTCGTTCACAATCGACAAAATAATCGAAAATTGTTCCTTTCAATGGAAAAACATTTTCCTTTTCCCTAATAAACAAATCGAATCTCGATTTATCTTTTAAATTCAACGTACCCCCGACGGCCCACGCTAAGCTGAAGAAAAAGATCATGTGCAAATTTTGTCCCCATTTTTCGTTGATTACAATTTTGTTGAAATTATATTTAGAAAGTAAGGCATCCCAAATTTCCATGAACGTTTTTGTCATATTTATGTTTGTAATTTTTAGGTCACGATTGCAACTGAAATTTAACGCTTGGTGGAAATATTTCCCCAATGATTCCGTTAACTGGAAAAATATATAATTATTTATTTTAGTACTTATTAGATAAAGTCACAAATAGTGGAGATTTGAAGATGTCCACTATTTATTTGTGACTTCACCCTATTTTATAAATCATCACCAGAGATATTCTATTCAATAATATGCGAAAGATAATAAAAAAACGAACATTGGTTTAGCGCAACTGGTGCTACCTGACATTACGCCACACTATGACAACGTGAGTGAGTAACGATGAACTACGACAACGTACACGGAAAAAAATAATTGTTAAATTCTTTAATCCTATAATGAAAATAACAATTTAATAATGAAAAGTCATATTTTTATTATTAAATGACAATTTAATTTAATTTTAATTAAATTGTCATTTCCACTTATTTGAATTATTAATCAACTTTACGATTTTCTCATTTGTTTTTGCAAAAAAAATTTATTATAGAGAAGATTTTCAGAAGATTTGCAGCCACTTTGGCAAGTACTGGTTTTGGATTTTTCGAAAAACTGAAAGTAACAGTTATAAAATCATGATTTTAACTGTTTTAGAAATAACAATTTCAAATAGTCAAATTCACTATCGGATTTCTTTCCGTGTAAGTAACAATGTACCATACCCTGAAAAAGACGTAATGCGGTACGTTCCCGTGGTAAAAAAGGGAAAAAATTGGGGTGGACCATTTTTGACGTTTCGAAAAAATGTCGAAATAATATTTGATCATAATAAATATTTCGAAATTATATTACATTTACACAATTTACATAATGCTTGATTTTGGTCAAAATTGAACTGGAAACGCGATATTTATAAGTTAATAAAAGCTTTAAAATAAATTCACTACTCAAAAATACTGCATTACTGAAAATATGATCTTTAAGCTACTTTTGCATTTTAGTGTGCAATTTTGTGCATTGTCCACTCTTTATTTCAGGTTACGGTCATATTTTGTGTATGGATTTTATCCTGGATACAGGCGTTATATTATTTATTATATAATATAATGGCAGAATGTATGTGGCTCAATTTACTCCTACATATTGTCGATTTAGTTAAAATCTCTTCAAATAGAATATCTCTGATTTAATCGAGGGGCTGCTCTCTGGCCGTTTGACTGCTGCAGCAAGAGAAATATACCCCAGTAACACTCAAGAACACTCGGACTCGGGAACAATCGGGAAGACTCGGTAATACTCAAGAACACTCGGAAACATTCGGGATTCGGTAACACTCGGTAGAACTCAAGAACACTCGTGAACACCTGCGAACTCTCGGGAACACTCGATAATAGTCAAGAACACTCGGAAAAACTCAGAAACGCTCGAGAACACTCGGTATATTTTTCCTATTGCTTCAGCCAGGCCTAAGTGAACAGCCCTTAGGATTTAATTCATATCTTTATAATCTCTGTTTTAACCTCAAACTTCATTGCGTCATTCTTCTTTCCGATCCAAGGTTCAGTTAAGTTTTTCCAATCCGAATTGTCCGCGTTCACGTAAAATATTGGGAATTTAGAAATGATTGAAGGAGAAGAATTTTCTAAACTTATTGTTTCAAAAATAAGCTTCAAGTCCTTTTGTGTGTGTAAAATATTCAACTCGGATGTGACAATAGAGGATTTATTCTGTAGAGTTGGAAATAAATTTTCAATCCAATTATCTGTAATTTTGCAGTCAAAAACAATGATTTTTCCCTTATTTTGTACTTTTGAATTCAGGAATTTTAATAAAATTTCATCAAACCATTTCCGGTCAAACTTTCCAAAGCCATCTTCGGATAAGGCGTGGGCGTTTATTGGCAAAACTTCAATAGGATTGGTTAAGTTATGATAAACCTCAGCAGCAATTTTCCATAAAGTAGTTTTTCCACTGCCAATTGCTCCAAAAATTATGACAAATGATTCTTGTTTTAATATTTTTAACAAATTACACACATTTTTCTCGATTATGGAATTTGGCTAAGTTGTAAAATTTTGGAATTAATTTAATTTAGAAGAATATTCTAAAAGAGTAAAATTACGGTTAACCCAAAAGATTCGACGGTCTTTTTCACTAAAGTTGATAATTTATCATCGTTCCCATCAACGGCGAGCTTAAAAGTTGTTTGAAAAATTGCTACCATTATTTCTTCAACAATAGAAATTTCATTTTCTGTTAGTGACTTGAAAAAATAAATCTGTGAAATAGAAAAAAAGTGCGTGATTATATTTTTCAAATTTAAAATGATTTTTGCACAAGTTTTTAGATTTTTTCAAACATATTCCGGAACAAAATATTTCTCAGAATGTTTAAAAATTATAAATTAATGATGATTGTTTTGAAATTCTGGAATTTTTTGAAACTGTTTTTATAATTATTTTCAAAAAACTTTTCTAAAAGTTTTATATAAAAAAAATTCATTCGGTGATTTTTACTTTAACTTATCTTTGGAAGGGAAGAAAAAAAATGACTTTCAACAGTCATATCTCAAGAACTAAAACTCACAGAATCTGAAGTATATAGGGTACCAAGTTGAAGGCTATTAAATCAGCTTATTGTTGACATAGCACTAGTACTTTACGAGATAATTACAATTAAGTAAAAGAAATAAAAACCCATGATTTGGTTTTGGGCCGAGTTGGACAAAAGCCCCTATGCAGACATCTGTTTGTTTTTGAGCCCCCTATCCTCTTGCAAAGGCTAAACACATCTGTCCGGAATACCCTGTATATTGTTTTTACCTCGAAATTCATTACTTAGAATCAAAGAAACTCGAAATTTTGCATATTAAAAAAAACAATGTTTTCAAAACCGATTTATTTAAATTGGTACAAATTTGGACGAGAAATTTGAATTGGAGATGATACATGGAAGTTTTAAGTATACTCCAAAATTATTTTTTTTTTGAAAATTGATTTTTCCTGAAAAAAGTCGTTCTCTTGACAAAGAAATTTTTATTTTCTGCTATGTTACTGGCAGCACCATTTATAAACATCTATTTTGACCATAATTATAAAGTTGGGACTATAATCTTTCTATCCATATCCTTAACTATGAATAATTCCACATAGAAGCCAAGGTATTGACATTTCAATTCAAAATGTTTCCCGAGAAATTTAATCGAAAGTAGCGCCCTCCAGGGAAGTTGTGGAAAATTACAATGTTGTACAAGTTTTGTTGATATTTTATTGTTCTATAATATTGTTGAATATTAAAGCTCTTTCATAGACTAAAGAATATCAAGACTTCCAA